>CAUYRT010062180.1:0-62440 GCA_963574885.1 Lepilemur ruficaudatus | reverse complement strand
CTGGAACCGATACCTGGATATACCGAGGGAGGACTGTGTATTGTTAACCCCTGCTTAACATTTTGGCTTTGACTAAAGACCTCTTTAGTTATTAAGGGAATGTACCTAATTACCACTTGTGATCAGTAGCTTATGGATATTCTGTTTTTTCTTTTTTTTTTCTTTATTGAAGTATACTTTACATATCATGCCTTTACTCCATTTTAAGTGTACAATTAAATCATTTTTAGTAAATTTACCAAGATGTACAGTTAATCACATAAATCAGTTTTAGAGGAATTCCTCCCCCTATTGAGACCCCTAATTCTGCTCCCCAACTACTTTTCAAGCATGTCCCACCCCTCCACAGTGCTTTCTTCATTACTACCTTGGTTCTCATTAGCGATATATTCTAACTAATGGTTTTTCTTCTTCTCCTTTTTTACCTTTTTTTTTTTTTCACTTGCTTTATAGATCTGAACTTGGTTAGAGAGACATGGCATTTGGGAGAATGAAGCTGCCCCTTTTGCTATGAATCTTTTAATCTATCCTTTAATATTATCTTAGTTATTTGTTAATTTGGGAGAAGGAGACTATTAATTTCAATGCTTCACATTAATATCTATTTTTAGATCTTGCCTTATGTTATTATCTATCAGAAAATTAAAGTAATTTAAAAAATTAAAAATGTGAATATTCTCTCTGTTCACCACAGAAGAATCCTACAAGCCAGGTAATGGTCTAAATAATTTATAATCTTACCTTCTCGTGTATGTGGGGATAGATTCTGAACAATTACAAAAATGATGGAAGGAACCTCAAAAACAATTTGAATTTTGATATCCCCTCTGGCAGACCTTTTAGTTGCCCACTGGAATCAGGACAGCCACCATTCCTGGCCCCACCTGTCTACTGAGACCTGGAAGAATATGGGAGAAAACTGCTCATGCTACTGCTGTTAGAAACTCTTTGATTCCATCCTCATTGATACCATTTTTATTGCATAGAATCAGCTCCATGAGGAACCCTCTGTGATGTCAACTTCTCTTTCTGTATGAGGCCTTATTTTATTGATTATGGTGAGTGATTTAGGTCTGAATCACTGCTTTCTTGGCTACGCTCTTGCTTAGCTCAGTGTACGGGACTGACCTTGGGCCAGTTTATATTGTGGTGCTCCTTTGGGTAATTTTGATGTGCTTGGTCTTCAGTTATTTGTCTGTTACCGTGAAGACTTTCCACAAGTTCCAGGGGACTTGTTCATGGAGAGAAGGATGGCACCTAAGGAGAAATGGCTAAACCTTGGAGCCCTCCTTATGTGGAAGAATAGAGCCCAGGGGTTAAAGCAGGGGTCATATACTGGGCCTCTGGATGGGAGGCACTGAGAACCTACCAGAGTGAATGTCGACATTGAGGCCAGATGCTTTTATCTCCTTCCATCCTGCCATCATCAGCATTTGAACTTGGGTCTTTGGGCTTATGTTCCTGTGATTGCATGGTGACTGCCATAGCTCTAGGCACAGTCCTCACACCAGCATCCCAAACAAGGAAGGGAGGAAAAGGCAGAGGTTAGAAACCTTCTCTGTGTGAGGTTCTGTCTTTTTATGTTCAAAGAAATTTCTTCCTAGAAGGTTTCTCCCCTCCCCACCCCCACCGCCACCATTGCCACATGCAGAAAACTTCCCCTGTCTTATTTCTCAGACCTGGGTTGTATCCCCCTGCCACACGTAGACCCCTTGACCAATGTTTGGGAAAAGCCAATGTGATAGCTGTCATTGGTTTGGGCTAATTGTGTCCATTCCCCAGAGCTGGAGGAGAGGTTTGCCTTCCTTGAAACCAAATGATCTTTGCCCTTTACCTGAACCAAATAGGGTTGTAGCAACAGGAAGAAGGTGGGGGTGGTTTTGGGGTGTGCAAAAAACCACATGCACCCCATTATTTCATGGTTAAATTTAGTTTGTGGCCATTTCCCTGAGAATTGCTCCCAGCGGGGATCTAATAGGCAAGCTTAGAGGTGGCCAAGAACCTACTTGGGTACTAGAGACGCTCAGAGAGTAGGTTCATTGTCTCACCACAGCCTAGAAAGAACTGGATACTTATGAACTGCCTCAGGCAGGTTATTTTCACCCTGAGTAAATGGAATGAAGAATGAAAATGACCCATATTGTAAAAGCCACAGTGAACAAGACTGGCTTGCAAATTAAAACAAAATATTACACACATTGTTCAAGCTACCTTGAAAAGCCTATTCAGGCCCTCAGTGGAAAAAGAAGCACAAAAAGCTTTCAATTTTAACTTCCTAGGCTAGTAGCAGAGATAGGGAGTATTAAGGACTCCTGCTCTGTAGAGATTGTCGTAGAAACTTCCACAGAGAAGATATCGGGACTCCTAGCCAATCAATGGAACATAATAAGACCTTTTGTCAGCTATGATACAGTTCACGGGAGGTTGTTTCATTTCACCTCATCTGACTCAAGCAAGAGCACTCCTCATTTTGAAAACTGCTTTAGTTGGAGTTTAGTGTTTTATGAATCTGCTCAGCTGAGGCTTTTTCCCTTTGTGTTAACATTTTCAATGGGTAGGTCTTAAGTAGTTTCTGATGTATTAGTTTAAATTACTAGTGTCTGAGGAAAGTATGGCAATAGGAGTCCTACTTATGGTCTTAATTCTTGAATTTATAGTCTACATAGAGTCTTATAAACTTTTTCTTCCTGGAGTAAAAAGTTATTTAGAAGAATACAGAACAATGTGATATCATGCAACATGCATCATGCCATCTTTCTAGTATGAAATGTAATACAATTAGCATTAAATGGTAATACCTTTTACTTGCCCGGGGTACGCAATACTTAAAACTTCTTTTTACAAGGCCATTTTTTTCCTTTTTTTTTTTTTTTTTTGAGATGGGGTCTTACTCTGTTGCCCATGCTAGAGTGTAATGGCGTGATCATAGCTCACTGTGACCTTGAACTCCTGGGCTCAAGTGATCCTCCTTCTTCGGCCTTCTGAATAGCTAGGAGTGCAGGTGCTCACCACCATGACTGGCCAAATTTAAAAAAAATTCTTGTAGAGATGGGATCTCAGTATGTTGCTCAGGCTGGTTTTGAACTCTTAGCCTCAAGCAATCTTCCCACCTCAGCCTCCCAAAGTGCTGGGATCACAGGCATGAACCACTGCGCCTGGCCTATATAGGTTGTACTTTCTGTAAGTAAAAGGTTGTACTTTTTATGATAAATCTGTGTGGAAAGTGCAGCACTGGCCACATTAACTCCATTTTATAAGTTCGGACCCTGAGACTCAGAGCAGTGAAGCAAAGATGATAGATACGCAGGTCATTTCTACTCCAGGGCTTTATGCCTGACTTATGTCGCTCCCTCTCCCTACCACCCACACTGTTCCGATGTTGTGTTGTTGTTCAAAATACTTGCTACCTCGTTGGTCCTGCTAACATCAGGTTTAGGTAATGAAATGTGAGTGAACATGACATGTGCCATTTCAGAGTAGAAACTCTAAGAGGTTTTGCAGGATTTTGCCTTATTCTCTTTTCTCCCTGATATAACAACTGGCAGTGTTCCAGATCAGGGCGTTTCTATTAGCCGGGTCCCAGAATGAAGATGGCATGGAGCAGTGTGACAACTGACAGATGATGGATCCATGGCACAAGTGAGACGTAACCTTGTATCATACTGGAATTTGTGAGACTTGTGGATGGCGAAGTTACCTATTACCTTTGCATAAAGGCATGAGCCTACTGATATATCTGCCTGAATTAATTGATTCAAATGTCCTGGCTTCAGAAGGATACCTCCAACTCACTGCTCACAACTGAGAGCAATTTTTAATACAGCAAGCATTGACAGTTATCAGAAAAAGGACAATTTCTTTTTGAGGTGATCAGTAGTTTGCTCTGGCCCTGCTGCCAGGGAATAGATTTTTTGCAAGCCACAAGTTATAAATTAGTGTTTTGTTATGCCACATCCAACATGGTGAATTAAGTTTCCTAATTAAGATGATAATGAGACAATGCATGTCAGAAATTTAGCAAATTGCAAATTTAGCAAATGAGTCTGGTATTCAGTAAACATTTACTAGATCACAAGAGTTACAATTATCATCATTATTGTTAACTTATATCATTAAGGTTTTGAGGATTGTTCTTGGAATTGGACAAGTGTGTGCTTATTGAGAACAAGACTTTGAGAAAGAGACCACACTTTTTTGGAACAATTGGCAGATAGCAGGGGAGAGTATTTTTAGATGGAAGAACCTGGTTCAATCTGTTCTGCCAGGGCATATTGTTGGCATTGTGGCACCAAGCACAATAAAGATGGACTCGTCCCTTCCTTGGAAAAACACAAATAGAGCCATATTCTGGGAAATACTTTAAAAAAAAATTACCTGTATTGGCATGAATTTAATAATTCCATGTAACAAAACTACTGAAATGTCTGAAGCACAGCAGCTGGTTAGCATGGTGATTTATAATTTCTTTCATGTGACTGGGGGTGATGATGAAGGGTCTGCCCCTTTGAGTGCTAAGAGACTTGGAAAGTAGTAGAGAGATCAGAGTTCACACAGAAAGCAGCCCTTGGAATAGCTCCGGGGGTATTTACTGGAGGCAGAGGCTGGCATGAACGTACTTCCATAGAAACAAGACCCTGCCAATTCTTGATTAAGAGAATGCGTGGGAATATGGTCTAGTGTGCTTAATTACACTTCTGATTATCCAAGAATTAATCAGGTAACTTTTTGTTTTCCACATTTTTTTTTTTTTGCGTTTAAATGTTCTGCATCTTACAAAATGCATGAGCGTCATGATCCACATAGGCCAATTTGTGCTTAAATCTGAAATTCGGTCTCCTAAAAATCCCACTTTGGACAGCAAGGGATTATCTAACTATAACAACAGTTTTGCTGCTATAACAGAATACCTGAGCCTAGATAATTTATAAATAATGGATTTTTTTTCTCTCATAATTCTAGGGAAATTGAAAATCAAGGTGCTGGCACCTGGTGAGGGCCCTTTCAATTCATCCTCATAGGCTGAAGGTGGAAGGGCAGAAAGTGGGCAAGAGAGGTACCAAATTGGCCTTTTTATGTAAGGGCAGAGCCCTTGTGACCTAATTACTTCTTAAAAGTCCACCTCTTAATACTGTTACAAGGTAACTAAATTTCACTATGAATTTTGGAGGAGACAAACATTCAAACCATAGCAGGAATAAAAAGCCTCTTCTGGTTATTCATTGTTAGTAAACCCTTAACTTGTAGTTCCTGCTTTCATTTATTTCCAGGGATTCAGAATGCTTGAGATAAGCATTCTGTTTTATTTTTATTTTATTTTCATCATAGTATTTATAGGAACACCTTGAGGTGTCTGTTTTTCCTGTTTCTAATTATCCTGTCTGATTAATGGGGAGACCTTCTGGTACCCAGTTACCTGTCAAACTCCATCTTCCTTTTTACAAGACACGGAGATTTCTAGCTTTTGCTTTGTTCAAAATAGCCCACATGTCATCTTCTTCCT
Organism: Lepilemur ruficaudatus; assembly: GCA_963574885.1. Lineage (NCBI taxonomy): Eukaryota > Metazoa > Chordata > Mammalia > Primates > Lepilemuridae > Lepilemur > Lepilemur ruficaudatus. The sequence continues at coordinate 56,940 of CAUYRT010062180.1, read as the reverse complement.
AGCAGCAGATGCAGATGAGCCTTTTTCCTGGGCCTGGCTTTTCTCTGTCCTTGCTTCTTTATTCTCTAGGCTACTTGGCAAAAGCATCTATTTCTGCTCTCCCACCCACTTAAACTCTTCTTAACCACTCTCTGATGCCCTGCCTTATATACCCATACATAGAACTTTCTTCCTGGAATTATAACAACAGGAAAGTAAGGCCCAAATCCAAATCTTGGTTATTGCACTTGGGTTAAACCAAGGGATTACTGTTAAGCTCTGTGCTTAGGAAAGAGCTCCAGTCTAACCAACTGGGGCTATGGTCAGGATTGAAGGTTAAGGTAGTACTGTTTTTATTTTTTTAACCAGGCTTCAAAAGTTCATTGGCAAGATATTTTGTGAAATTTTTAGTTATTTCTTTGTGATAAAAATGTTGTACGTATTGATTAAGTTTCCAGGCTAAGCTCATAGAAGCCCGCTGAATCCATCGTGTAGCTGAACTATCATATTACAAAGCTCTCCCAAGTTCCAGGGTCTTGAAAACAGAGGACCATGTGCTTTTCTTCCAATCTCAGCTATGGGTACATCCATTCACCTAGTTGCTCTGGTCACAAGATGTAGAAGTCATCTTCAGTGCCACTCTTTCCCTCATCCCTAACATCTGTGACATCAAGAAGTCTTGTTAGCTTTATCTTCACAGTGAAGCACAAATTCACCCATGTTAGGCTATCTTCACCGCTACCACCCCAGCCCAAGCCTCTTCTGTCTAGTGATTGTAGCAGCATCTATTCTTGCCCACTTATAGGCCATCTCCAAACATCCATCAGAGTGAGCTTTTTTAAAGTGTAAGTCAGATTATGTCACTGTCCTGTTGAAAATTGTCTCATGGCTCCCATGCCCCTTAGAATACTATCCACACTTGGTCCTGTGTAACACCCTAAGTGAACTAGAACCTGCCTGCCTACTTCTCCGAATTCATCTTGTTCCACTCTCTGCTCACTCTTCCCTCACCACACTGGAATTCTTTTTGTCCTTCCAATGGGCCCATGTAATAGTTCTTTCCTTAAGCTGAGAGGCCCTTCACCCAGATCTTTGCAAATCTGCTTTCTAGGCATTGTTCAATTGTTCAAATTGTAGCACAAATGTCACTTCTTTAGAAAGATCTCCCCTAACCAACCTCGCTAAATTAGCTCTGCTACTACCCTGTTACTCTTTACACCATTTTAATTTAATTTGTCTTATTAATATTTTCATTGCATTTTCTAAAATTGTGTTGTTTACATGTTTGTGTTTTTCTGTTTAAAGGTTTGTTATTTGACTTTACCCCTTTAGAGTATAAGCTGCATGAGGGGAGCAATTTTATTTGCTATATCTCTAGCACCTAGAATAGTGCATGGTACATTATAGATGCACAAATGTATTTGTTTAAAGAAAGCAATGAAGGGAGAAAGAAAGAAAGAAAAAGAAATCAGTCAGTCTCAAGCTGATTCATGCCTTTCTGTATGTGACACTGCTTTCTTGTATCAGATTTGTCCTATTAGTGTTGCTCAAGTGCTGTTTTTTAAATTGCAGGGTCTGTAGCTCAGGGGCTGCTTGTGCTCAGTTTTGCTAATGCTCAGCCCATGTAATGCTGAAATGTTGCCTATTAACCTTATTCCATATAAATTGCACTGCCTTTATTTGCTACAGATTGCCTTTCCTTCACCACATGGCAACAGGGTAGCTCTCCCTTCATGTTGGTAAGAAGACCATCATTTTTCAAGAAATTGTTTTGATCAGCTGCTTATACTAAACAAATTCTCTGTGGCCTGAGACAATAGAAGCTTTTGTTTCCATTCACATAGATTTTCAAATGGATGTTCCCTGTCAACAGGTGGCTCCCCCCAAAACTGTGACTCAGGGAGCCAGGCTCCTTTCCTCTTGTGGTTCCACCACTATGTGGCTTCCAAGGTCACCACGGAAGGGGAAAGAGAATGGGAGGTTCTCAGTGGGAGGTTTTAATGGGCCAGTGCTGGTCACATTTCACGCTGGCTAGAGCTCAGATGCTGTATCTAACTGCCAGAGAGGTTGGTGGATGTTCTCTAGCTGTGTGCCCAGGAGGAAAACAAATCTATTTTGGTGAATAGCTTTCTGGTATTGCCAGATTGCCCAATTATTAAGTTTTAAAAAATCTCCTTCATTAGTTTTAAGCCTTCTACTTTTGTTTGTTTCCTGTGTCCTACCAAATGGGCCTCTGGCTTCAGTTGATTGTATTGAAACCTGCTGGCTTGGAGACTGATAGGATTTAACTACTCGATCACCTCCCTTTTACTTTCTTGTTTGCATTATCTCCAGGCTTCCCTGTGGCCACCACTGTAGCACCTCTTCTGGATTTGTTCAATCCTCAATATTCCTCTTGCCCCAAAGTGGCCCATCCCTTCTTCTTTCCAAACAAAATTCACAGTTTCTCCTGCACTATAGTTCTGAGTTTTATGCTAGGAAGAAAGCAGCTCAGTAAACAAGCTTGCACATGTTTGTAAATGATTGATATCCACGTCACATTACCAGAGGTAAATGTGTTCTTTAAAGAGGATGCTTGTTAATTAAGAAAATACCCAAACCATTAAATTTCAAACAGCATAGCCAAAGAAAGTAAAAAATTAAAGTGATGTAAATATAGGAGAGAGAGCTCTTAGACAGGAGGACTAAGCATATGGTCCCTGCCTGGGAGTCTATCTGGTGTTGGTCAGTTGTCCTCGGATATTCCTGCTTTCTCACACTTTCCCTTCTTATGTTTGTTTCTTTTCTTGTCTACTCCCAGGGCAGCAATGTAGTGGAAAAAAAAAAAAGCTAGGAATAAGGAGATCTTGATTGATCCTGGTTCCACCATTTACCAGCTGGGTAATCTTGGGAAATCACCTGATTATTCTGTATCTTGATTTTCTCATGGTCTAAACAGGAATTTTCACCAAGGCCTGAATAAAGCCTACTTTACCAGTTGGTCATGAAAATTAAATATGATATCAGATGTGAGGGCATTTTGCAAAGGCTAAAGCAGCATACCTATGTACTGCAACATTATTTATGATTATAATTAATTATACATTATCATAATAACAAATATTATTTTTATCTTTGTAAGTGCTTGGACTAGAACACTAGAACTCAGGTCTTCAGATCTTCATGGTATATCTGTCTGTCTATGTGTACACACTCTCTCTGTCTCTATATATCTACCAATATAGAGAGCTACTACTTTGTGTTGAGCCACTGTGGGCTTTATAAAAGTGAGGCTTCTGTATTGTACAACTACAGGGGCACCATTCATATGGCAATACAGGTGAATGGCACCTGTTGAAATTATGCAGTATAATAAAGTCTGCAAGGTTGCACACAGCAGCCCTACCACGGGCATAAAGAGTCAGGCCCAGAGTCTTGTCTCATTCTTTCAGTAAGCATTAATTGAGCACCTACTGTGGCTGGGTTTTGTGTTGGCTTCCAGGAATCCAGTGACGATTAATTAAGCCATAGATTCTGTCTTCAAGAAGCTCACAGTCTAAAGGAGAAGAGAGCCTTGTAATCAGATAATAAAAAGACAACAGGATTTGTTTCATCCTAGGATTTTAAATAGCATTGTAGGAGTACTATGGTGGGAGCAATGCATTCTGCCAATGGGAGCCTGCATAGCCTGCCTAGAGAAAGTGACATTTGAATCGAGTCCTTGAGAATGAGATGGTCAGCTAGAGGAGGTGTGAGGGAAGGAAGTTCTCGGTAGAGGGATCAGCATGTACAAAAGCACAAAGTTAAAAGTTTGGCATGGTTGGAACATAATGAGTTTGGTAGGAGATGAGAACAGAGATATGGCTGGTAGTGAGATGGTGAAGAGCATTGTAGGCACGCTAAGGAGTTTCAATTTATCTTGAAGGCCAGTACGTACACATGTAGGGTACAGGCATCATAGTGGGTAAAAAACTGGATGTGTTGGGGTAGGGAAACAATATTAGAACTCTCATTTACATTTATTTTCATCTCATCCTTTTAGTTTTCATTTTGGTGTTTTATGATGTGCATGATATATTGGTATAATAGTACATACATATATTTTATTAAATAGATACGTATTTACATATAGGAGGTGCATGCTCAAACATTTTTATTATGAAGGGTGCATAATCAAAAACAGAGACCATTGCCGTAGGTTGCAGAGTATCTAAGGGGGAGTGTCATGTAGGGAGGACATAATTGGATTGGTATGTTAGGAAAATCATGTTCGAGGCAACATTGGCTAGAGAGATGCTGGAGGCAGGGAGCTAGATTAGGCAACACTACTTAAATCCTTGATGTTTTCATGGGTTTTCAAACTTGGCATGGTGGTGAGAAGGAGATAAAGCTTCATTGAGATCATCAGGGTCTTCTCTGGCCTCGCTTGGTGCCTCTCCCCAAAACCTTGCAGTCATGTGACATCTGATTTTTGGCGATGACTTTCCTTTGAGAGCTCAGATACTTGGCATTTTCCCAGGTGAATCTGTCTTGCTCAGCTCAGGGCTAGATGGTGTCCAGAGGCCAAGCATGCGAGAATGGCCTTACATCATTTTCTAATGATATATCTTCACCTTAAGAAATCACTCTGAGACATCTTTTGGCTCAATGTACAGTATTTTACGGCTTTAGGGTGTCTCCTTGAAAGATATGATGCATATATTATGTTATTTATAATACTTAGCATTTTCATGTAGCAAAAGGAAGGAGAGCAGGAAAAAAGGAAGGGAAAAGAGTCCCTGCTTACTTTTTAGGGACAAATACAAGTTTTAGAGCTTAAAATAGAAATAAGAACTTTAGTAGCCTTTTTTTTTCTTTTTTATTTCAGGACATTTGATCATTTAAAAAATAAATGCTTTTGCACTATCTCTAAGATGCCTAATATCTAGACAGGAGCGGGAAGAATTGAACTCACTAAGTTTTTATTGTGCTCTTGCTGTTGCAGCTGGTATGTTAGTGCCCGCTGTGAACAATTGTACATCCAAAATAATTAAAGAAGAATAGTAGAGATCTGGTGGAAAGATTAGATTTAGTTTTGGGGTCCCTGGGTTAGAAATGCTGGCTCTACCATTATTTTGAGAACCTAAGCAAGGAACTTCATCTCTCTGCATCTCCCCTTTATAAAATTAGGGTGCCATGCTTAGCTCAGTAGCCTTTTTTAAAAGAATTGCTATAAGAGCTAAGGGGTGAGCAAAAAGGTCTAAGACAGAATCTAGAACAAAATATAATTATAATAAATGTTAAATTTGAATATAATAAATGCTCAATTAGATATAATTAAGTCCTCAAATATATGGTTCAGGATGTGTGTCAGTGAGTGGCGAGGAAGGGAGGGCTAATTCTCGAAATTAGCAGGAAAGACCCGTAAAAAGGGGGGTCTTGAAAGATCAGGACTACAATGACTGTGAAGGATGCTGAATGTTTGATGGGAAAATGTGGGGGCTATGGGAGATACTCAAGCTCAGACTGTAGGATGAGATGGAATTAGAAATTTGAGGGAGGGTGAGAAGAGATCAGTGCAAGAATTGGGAACAGCATCTCTGAAATCCTGCAGGTACAAAAGAGCAAAGGAGCATTTGGTGTGCTTGGAGCCCTGTGTGGGAGACTGAGAGTAGTGAGTGCAGAGGGAGGCTTTGTAGGCTTTATGAAATTTGGATTCTACTCTAAAGGCAAGGGAAGTTGTTGATGGGTTTTTGAAAGAGGTGATAAGATCCGATTTGTATTTCTGAAAGGTCATTCTGGCTGCAGTGGAGGACAGAATGTAGCCGCAAGTCAGCCGCATGTCAGGGACACCAGATGTCCATCTGCTGCAGTAATCAGGGCAAGATGTAGTGGTGGACAGGGAAAAGTGGGCAGCAGATGAAATCAGCAGAATTGGTAGATTGGTTGTGAGATAGATTGGATATTGTATGGAAAGTGAATCTGGAATCAATTCTCTGGCTATTTCATCTGTAGCACATCAAACTCTAACGGCTGACTTTGTAGCTCCCTCCTCTGGGCTCTGATAACACTTTGTTCAGACCTTGTTAGAGTGTCCATCACATAGGATCTTCAATGCTTTTTTACATAGTTTCTAGGTTGGGAGCTATTCACAGGGCAGAGCTGTTTCTGATTTATCCGCGTATTGTCAGGACCCAGCCTAGGGCCTGGAATGTACTATTAATAGTTATTTCTGAATGAACCCATGAGTAAATGAAAGAGTGAAGGTGCGAGTCTTTGCAGAAACCCTAGTGCTCTATGGATTCTTTCCGCTAAGACGTTTAGCGTCACATAGAGAGATTTTGTTAATTTCTTTCCAATTTTAAGGTGGAAAAAGCCACCTTGAAATGTGTTCCACTTACGGGGCTTGCACATCTTTACATCTCCTCCTTTTAGTATTGAGAGGATTTATAGAAAGCCCCGTGCTAGCTAACAGCTTCTAAGGAGCTGCTGTACAGACTCAGGGACTTCTTCCCATTCATTTCCGGGTATTTATCACTTTTCCTGCTACTGCTGGGTCTGAATTTTATCTTTTGAAGCTGACACCTGGCTGCTCAAAACTCCAATAGGAACTTCTCTGAGCCCAGCTAAAGAAACTTGGTTTGTCAGATAGATTATAGTTCACACGTGGATGATTCCAGCATTGTGCAAACTTACGTTTTGTGTTCGACTGACAAGGTAATACGTTTATTTGTTTAGGGTTAGGAGGAAAGAATGGAAATGAGAATTCTCTCTACAAGCACCAGAATGTAAGCTTTATGAAGTCTGGGACTGTTGCCTGTTGCGTTCCTTATATTATCCCTAAGGGCTTGTACATAGTGCTGGGAACAGAGTGGGTACTCACTAAGTATCTATTGAATAATAAATATCTATTGGTGGTAGGATGTGGGATACTCCCATGTATTTAATAAGTTTTTCTCATAAAAAAATAATAATTGTGCCAGGCAATGTGCTAAGCAGGTGTTTATACTTGTTATCTTATTCAATCCTGACTGTCTCTAATTGGTCAATAAAGAAACCAAGGCTCATCACACAGCTAGTATATGATAGAGCCAGGATTTAATCTTGGGTCCTTCTGACACCAAAAATAATTCATAGTCCTATAGAATGATCCAGAGGAAAAATAATTACAGTTTATTCCTGTTTTACTTTTTTTTATTTGCCAGGATACATTTAGTTAGGTGTTCATTTTCTGTAGTTCCACAGTTTAGCAAATTTCTTACACAGAAGAAATATTTTCTCTGAATGTGTATTTGTCTATCTGACACACCAGCTCAGCATTTCTTTGGTGGGCAGGGTAAACAAAGCATCCTTTCTCAATTATAGACAAGCCATGATGAATAGCAGTTTCCAGGATCCTTGAGAATTGTTAGTTAGCTCTCCCTTGCTGGACTGCTCTTCTGGGAATCTGTAGCAGGCTGGGTGATTTCTCTCACACTGAGGCATCAGTTCCTCTATGGGTCTAGGGTATAGACAGTCAAAAGGAATCTGTAATGTAAAGTTTCAAATGCTTAAATTTAAGAAAAGATAAGTGGTTTTAGTGCTTTCTACCTACCCAGTGTCTTAATCTACTTCCAAAAAGTGGATTTTTTTTTCTAAATTCACTCTGATGAATTGTAACTCACTTGTAGTGAATGATTATTCACTGTTATTCATTAGTGCTATTCCCATAGGTGATAAAAATCAGGAGCTTCCTTTTAGTGTTCTTGAACACGTCTAAGTGCGTTACCATCCTTCTTCCCTGATTCAGTGGTAACAGCTTGGCCTTTACCTGGGAATGCAATTGAAATCCGCGGCTTACTATGTGATTAGTTCTGGTACAGCTCCAAAAACAGGCATTTCTTGTTCACGGAAATTATATATATATATATATTTCAGGTTGGATTTTTTTTGCTTATATTTTTGGACATAATTTATAATAAATTTTAGTATGGAAGAATGCCTATGACATGTAGTTATTGGCCAAAGCACAACTGGAATTTAACTGGCTACAGAGTGACAAGCGACCATTTGATATCTATATCACAACTCAGCTTTGAGCTTTGTGGTTCTCCACTGGTCACTGAGCATTGAATGGCTCTTGTTGAAAATCAGAGGGATAACTTACATATTTCAGTTGTGTTTACTTAGATTTCTTAAGGTTTATTCCATTTGTCCTAAGAAGGGAAGAAAAAACGTTTCCTTATTCAAATATGTTCAGAACATGTCATATACCAGATATGGTTTGGAAAGCTCATGGGAAACTGTGTTTAACCAAGCATCTATTTAACTCATTTGTGCCTGGAATAATCTTCATTAACACATGAAACCCATTATCATTCCAAACTGGAATTCTGTGAAGCACATTTTCAGAAATGGTCCTCAGTGTGTCTCATTACATAATTATAAGCTCTAATAATATTTACAGATCTGGGGACTCCTAGGAATCTCTGTATATTTATATCACAAATGCCAGGATTTTCTGTGATAACTATAGTGAGTTGTAAAAGTTTTAAAGTTTTCTTTAATGTCAAATCCTATGAAAGCTATTGTTTCTCTTCCATAATTTGTCCTACCTATGCATTACAAATGTAATTTCTTTGAGTAATAATTAAGAAGAGAATTGTTCATGATTTTGATTTTTCTCATTTGGTAAAGTTTGGATGTGAAGTTGCTTAATATGTGGCCATTAAGCTTATGTATAGGTAGAATAAATATAATAATGCATATTTGTAGAATGCATTATAATTTATAAAGTACTTTAATGTATATTGTTTCCTTAATCTTTTATCAACCCCAATAATGTATGGGTTTTTTTCTTAGATAGAATATTTTATAGATAAGGAAACTAGGCCCAGAGAGGTGAAGTGAAATGCCCCAGATTCACAGCCAGGTAAATTAAATCTTAATCCAGGTTTAGGGTTATTTTCATGTTGTCCTCTCTTAAAACATACTCAATTATGTAATGAATACTTAACTGTGCACAAGGCACTCTTATCAGCATGGAGAGTGGGCCCTGAGATGTCAGACTTGCGTCTGCTTTGTTCACTGCTGACTCTCTAACATCAAGCCTTACCTGGCACGTAGCAGCTGCTTGATAAATAATTGTTGACTGCATACGTGAATACACGAATCATAGTTACTGTTGCTGCTAATATTTATTAGTACATTTTGTATATTTACATTTTAAATATCTTGCATGGTTTTTCATATTATATTCTAATAAAAATATTGTTATTGTCATTTTACAGATGAGGAAACAGGCTAGGAAAAACTAAGAGATTTGCCTGAGATTACCCAGCTAGTTAAGTAGCAGAGTTAGATTTCTGATTCTACAAGCCTAGTTGTCATCTCTGCAAGAAGGAATTGAGGTTTACATGTTGTACTTAAGCTTGTATCTTTTTTTTTTTTTTTTTACTGAATCCGGCTCTTTCTATACCAAACCACATCATTTCTCAAGATCTAATTCAGTCCTCTGGTAGATAAATGATGACAATGTTGCTGTGTTTTTGACAACTAATATTTTCTCAGCAGGTATTCAATGATAGTCACTAGGAAGCTTGGTATTACTATTATCCCCATAAAACCAAGGCTCCAGGAGGATGAATGATTTACCCAAGGTTATGCTGTTAATAGATGGTGTATACCTCCAATCCTAATTCAAGATGGCATTTGTCTCCCATGAACAAAACAAACCAAAAATGAAGACCAGCTACCAAAGAGTCTTAATGAAGTGTTTTATCTATTTACATTTACTTTTCTTGTTATGGGTCCCACAGGAATGTAAGTTGCATACCTTAGATAGGAAACAGTTTGGACAACTCTTATTTTATGCTCTTAGGTCGGCATAAATGAGGAATAATTCTCCCATAGATTCAGATGTGTTTCTTTGATCCCCTTCCCAATTTCTCCCCTTTGGACAACTTCATGATAGATCCTGGCAGAATGCTCAGCCTGGCCGATCTGTAATCAACCTTGCGTGATTGACCTCCTGCCTCTCATCTCCTTCCCTCTCCCGTCAGGACACAGGAGTTCTCTGTCTCAGCCTCTTTTCTTTCTTCGCAGTTTACTCTGCCAAATCAGCTTCTCCCGCTTCACTGTCTGCTCTATTCCCCTTCTTTTTTTAATCTCCCAATTCACTCATTTTCTAATTATTGTCAACATTATTGATGCTTAGTGCTCAGTGTGACGGGACATGCTGTTTGTAGTGGCCACAGGTAGTTACACTTCGAAAGGTATGACTGGGATTCCACAGGCCCCCAGTCTACTTACCAGAGAGAGTCAAAGGATTTAAATTAAAGGATTAATTGGAAACCTCTTAGGTGCACTTAGCTTTTGCTAGACTGAACCAAGTTCTTCTCTTGAAAGGTCAATGAGTTTTTCCATAATTCTTAGCTGCTGTGAGAAAGAAACCGTAAATCTTTCTGTTTATTTGCTTTATAAATCTCCCTTCAGCTCATTTAGTAAGGAGCTGAGCATAATAAATCTGTGGCTTTCTTTTAGAAACAGAAAAACAAAGCAGGTTACCATAAAAGGAAGCCTGAACTGCTAAAACTTTAAAAGACTACAAATGTCAACTCTTTGTGGCTGTAAGATATGTGTGTGTGTGTGTGTATGTGTGTATACGTGTGTGTTTTCTAAATCACGCAGTAAATTATAATCACACCACTGGGCCTGCCCATGTTATATTCTATGTAAATAGCATGTTTTACGATGTTCCCAAAGGAATGAAATAATTGTTGCTCTGAAATAATATCTGCTTTAAAGCAGGAACCTTAAAATTGGAAATAATAAGAAACATGGTCAAAGTGATTAATGATGTGCTCAGAACAGCATATTCTGGTTAATTGGAATTTTTGATTATCCAAGGAGAAAATGTTAGAACTCTTTCATGCCTATTCGTTGTTGAAATCTTCTTTAAATTGTTGAATCTCCTTTCTGGCCTTCGAGTGACAGGTCGTGTTCCTTGCTGAGTTTCTGGTTGGTGGCTAAGAACACTCAGGAGGTCACCAGGCTCACCATAGGCTTTGCTTCTCTGGGTCTTTCATCTGCAATGTCAGATGCACGTGGCCCTGTTGAGGCTCACTGCCTGTACTTGTGTACACTCGAGGGTACAGCTTTGGAGGTTATTTTTGTGCCCTATTTATCATCCCCACCCCCACACCGAAGTGGCACATGGCAAAGTAAGAATGAGATTTTCTTAAGGTCAGAGAGAATGTCTGATTTGCTGTTGCATCTCCAACACTTAGTGCTGTCATGGTACATAGGTTAGAATGTGTTTTTCTAAATATCTGATGATTCTAAGCAGACATATTTGAATCACTGAAGGTTTAAATATTGTGGATAGTCGATTTCTCTTCCTCTTTCCCTTTCTTTCTCTGAATTCATTGAGCACCTCTTGTTCTCAGATACTCCGTGAGGTGCTAAGACTACAAGGGTGGAAGGGGATTAACATTTCATCAGTCTCTTTCACCAGCAGACATTGTGTTGGGTGCTTTGACATATATCATTTTATCTAATGGTCACAGTACCCTATACAGGAGATTTTACAATCTTCATTTTTAAAGATGAGGATATAAATCCCAGAAGAATTAGGATTGACATTTAGGTCAGCCCGTTATTCTTTTGTCCTTTGGTTCCTGAATGTGACTGAGCATCAGAGTCTGCTGAGAAGTTCTGTGACATCTCCCAGACCCAGAGCCAGCGTGGACTCTTTAGAGACCCTAACCACTGACAGATTTGGGATGTATCCCTCCCATGAGTAATTCAATATTTTGGAAAATAAAATGTCAAAATAAGCCTATAGAAGTCCTATAAAGTTCTGAATGTTTTTTAGGATAATGACTTTAGTACTTTAAAAATATTGCATATCAATGTATCTCCAAGATTTTCTCTTCCTCTTTCTCCCTCTCTGCTTTCCTGATGCCTTGTGCCAGAGTTTGACTATTGGATAACCCAACAATTCCCAGACCTTGGGATTCTGATGCACAGCCATTCAGCAGTTCACCAAATATTTCTGGTCCCACCTACTTCAGGCACTAATGTGTTTGCCATGGAACTTGTTCTGGCTACTGTAGTTCTGGCTACAAAATTATGAATAGAAGTGTGATATGTGTTGTTTCCAAACCACAGCATCTAATTTGTGGGTTAAGAACCCCTCACACTCCTTCCAACCAGTAATCTGAGATAAGGACTAATTTGTCAGCCTAAGTTCCTAAGGGTCACAGTGATCTGGGCCCCTTGCTGACCTGCAATGGATATATAACATGTTAAATTGCCTTCTGTTGTTTTAAGCTACGAGATATTGGGATTGTTTGTTATCACAGCAAAACCTGTGATAGCTGTACTTGGAATCCACCATGCTGTATTGCAGAAGGCACTTGAAACTGAATTGTAAAAGCTGAGTAGTATTTTACCAGGCATATAGGGAGGAAAAAGGAATGCCAGACAGAAGGAAAGGCATATGTATTTTGACTCCTTTATAAAATTCTTAATTTTTTCACTTCAGAAGTGCATTTAGAGGAATGTAGAAGTTGAGAAAAGAATTTTAGTAGGGATCATGAATCTGTGGGTGTTTCAGGGCCCATCAAAGGCATGTGGGTATGACAGAAAACAGGCTGGAGAGCAGAGCGAAATACAGTTGAGTAGTTGATTACATCCGAAATATAAATTATATGTAGGAGAGTGGTAGGAGATGAAGCGATGTAAAGTTCTTATTTTAACCATTATTATTAACAGTGCCTAGTAGACACTCTTTGTCTTCTGAGCAGAGCAGAGCATATTAGGACTATTGTCTTAATTTTGTGAATAGTTTGCAAAAACCATCGGATGCTTGACAAGCTCAATTACACCTTAAAATATTTGCCTTGGCCCTGTTCCTGTTTCTCACCTCCTGGTTTCCCTTATATCAATGAGCTAAGAAAATGTAGATGTATAGTAGCTTCAGTGTTGCTAGCCAGAAAATCTTTCCCTGAAAAAAAAAACAATGATATAAGGAACTGGTGGTGGTGGATACGTATATCCCTAGCACTAAAGAAGTATATATGTTAGGTGAGTAATACATATTTGAATCTCATCTCTTATTTTAGTGAAAATGGATAATCTCTCAAGCCAGACAGATCTGGGTTCATATCTTGGCTTTGCTTCTTATTTGCTACCTGACTTTGAGTCAATTTCTTGAGTTCTCTGGGTTCTCAGTTCTCTCATCTGCAAAATGGGCTAGTAATTCTGCATAGGTTGGGATCAATGAGATAATGTGGTTAACCACCTAATATGGACCTGCCTGATGCTCAGTAGGACTCAAGTAATATTCATTCCCTTTCTCTTCCCCTCCCATGCTTTCCACCCCTACTTAGAATAGAATAGGTTATATTTCATAAATTTTGGGAAGCTCTTTCCTAACATTTTTATACTTTTTATGGACATCTCCTCCTTTACCCTGGCAGGGCATCTGCATGATTCCTACTGGATGCTGTTTAGTTCATTAGAGATGAATCATCACCATCCTGCATCCTCTGGTGGTCTGTGCAGAATCACATGGCACCTTAATGGCCAACGTTTATGATGATGGGCCACTTGCAGGGAGAAGGGAGTAATTTGCTTAGTTTTGAAGGTACATTAACTCGTTTTGGTCACTAAGACTTGATGATTAAATATCATTTCAAAGTCCCCAAATAGCACCTCTGCTTGGACCCTCTTTGATTTAAACCAGGTTCAAATGAATTAAAAAAAATCCATGTTGGACTGACCAAGTTAGTGGTTTCCTTCCAGTTATGCTGATCTCCTAAATGTTTTAAGTTGATTGGATCAACTCTAGTTGCTAAAAAATATTAGTCAAATAGTTTTTGCATCTGATTTACCTGCTCAGCTTACCAGAATAATGAAACTGGATCAAGTAAAGTTACCAATTGTTAGATATATCTTGCCTCATTCCATAAAGAGTTTGAAGTATTTACAAGAGTATAAAAGTTCAGTGAAATACTAGAAATGAAGTTTAAACTAAAATTTCATTAGGCAGTGAAATTGTAGCTAAACTAGAAAGATAAGAGAGGAGGAAATTTTATATCTGAATTTGTTGGCCATAAGCCTTATATAATTAGTGAAATTGAGCTGCACATTTTTTACTGAGCAAAAGACGAACTTTAATTAGTTGGAAAATTCACATTGTCTAAAATTGTCAAAAATTATGGCATTGTCTTGGAAGAAGAGGCTTTTGGATTCAGATCGAGGGTAGTGCTGTCACTGTCTTGTGTGGCTTTACTTAGGAACTTCACCTCATTCACCTCTGTTTCTTTCTTTGTAATGAGGAAGTTAGAATTAGAAGCCACAAGTTGGTATCTTATGGGCCATACTTGCTCTGACAGTATTTCTCTCTGGCTTACTGGCACTTTGGAAAGGCTTTAATTTGATGCCTCTTGGCAGAGTCCGCAGGCCTCCAGTTTGCCACCTTCCCCTCCACTCCCCTTTGAGATACACCTGGCCCTCTTCTCTGCAAGCCAAGGGAGTCCCCAGGAAAGCAAACCAGGTGATAACCTCAAGCTAGTCTCAAAAGAGGGGATGTTTGATCAAGACTTTTCAAGGTTCCACGACTCTACTTTCACATTCAGAGTTCTGTTTCAGGTCTAGCTTTCTCCCATGACATATCTTCCCACACTCCAGACAGGGGATGAAAGGCAGATTATCGGGAAAGATGGCAGTTGTCACCTGGCCATTCTCACCTTCACCCCTAATTTGGAGGTGTTTTTCTTGTTGGTCTTCTCCTGTCTTTTCCCTGTGTGCCCTTGGCAACTGAAACATTCAGCACCTGCTAAAGGGCCCTAAAGGATCAGTTTTATCAGGTACTAGTGGTTCACAAACTTCAAAGTGCATCTGAATCACCTGGAATCAGGTGTCTAGGCCCCATCCTCAGAGTTCCTGATTCATTAGGTCTGGGGCAGGGCTTGATCACTTGGCATTTCTAACACATTAACACATTTCCAGGTGACGTAGCATCCTTCCCTCATTCCTGATGTTAGGACCTTGCTATGAGAATCACTGTTCTGGACATTTGGGCACCACTTTCTAACCCTTACATTTCTCAAGCCCACATCAATAGAACAAATGGCTATAGGCATCATATATGTCTTAAACTGCAACGGTGGGGAAATACAGCCCTCTCTAAGAGAATCAGAGCATGCAGGTATTGCCAGGTAGCTCTGTTTTTCTTCTTCCAATTTTGTAACCCTCACTTACAAAGTATGTGAAAAAAAAACATTTTCTGTATAAAATGAACTTCAAAAATTACAGAATTATTTATTGTTATTTAACTGGATAGAAGAGTTAAGTATTTTAAGGAATTAAAATTGCAGAACATATAATACAATATTTGCCTAGTACAATCTCTGGCAGATGGTAAGCAATAATCAAAATGGCTTTTTTAATAGATAAGAAAGAAACCCCCTAGGGCTGAAATATTGCCTAATTCTAATGAGAAAGGCCAAACCCATTTTAGCCTTGGTGGATTTTACTCTAGGCTCATCCTAAATGTTTTTTCTCCCTTCGTAACTCTCCTCATATAACTTGACCTTGGTTATATTTACTCTTATCTAATCAAAATCTGTGAAGTATGAGCTCTGGAGACAGATTGCTCAGGTTAAAATCCCTTCTCTACAAGTTACTAGCTATGGATGCTGGACGACTTACTTAACCTTTGTGCCTCGTGTTTTTTCACCTGCGTAATGGGAATAATAATACTTAACATCAAATCATTGTTCTGTGGATGAACGAGTTAATATATGCAAAGGGATTGGAATGATACTTAACACATTTTAATATTATAATGGAATTCTTGCCTTCTCCAGGTCACAGAGTATTTTGTGTAAATAACTTATTGGTTTTGAAAACTATGATGTATTGATTCCCTTTAGTTTTAATAGGAAACTAAAGCCCCCAAAAGATTGGGACTTGTCTGTGCTTACAACGACTAGGCCATTCCTGAGCTCAGCTTTCTGAGTTGTGCTGTGCTTACAACTTCCATTTGTGAACGTAAATATGATATGGTATCTTCTCTCAGCTATTTGGTAGTTGGAATTCCCTGTTGTTTAAAGAAATGATATTTCCTTAATTTAATAAATTCCCGTTGCTTCTCCTGCCATTTAATCTCGTAGGCATGCACTGCACTTCAGACATTAAGATCCCTTCTTCTGGGCAGACGTTCAGTCTTCTAGTGAGAAATGAATGACATATCACTGTGAATAATAGCTTTTGAATTTAATCCCACAAGCCCTATTATCAACTGCTTGTAGATAATAATGGCAGCATCTTATACTCATAATGCATATATATATATGTATATATATATATATATATGTATTTATTTTCCAAAGCATTTTCTTACTGTGTTGTCAGGACACCTTGGGGGGGGGTCATTGTTTTCCTGACTCCAGTACCACAGAAAGCTTTGCAGCTGGACATTCTTGCATTCTCCTCTTGACTCCCTCACTAGTTAACTGTTTGGTGCTAATTCTGGCAAGGTGCTTAACCTCTCTGAGCCTCAGTTTCCCTATTTGTAGCAATAGTACCCCTTCATGGTGTTGGTGAGGGACAGAGAGGTCGAGCCACTTTTCTACACTCATACAACCAACAAGTGGCAGAGCTAAGTATAAATCCAAGTCTGTGTAATGCAGAATCCTCTCTCTTATTTATTGTTTTCTTCAATTTCTGAAAAGGAAGAGTGTGTGGTATCTGATGCTAGACCTCTGTGGACTGAATGAGGCCTGGAGTTCTCTGAGTAGGAGCTCCCATTCCTGCAGTTAGGTTGCAGCAATAAGCCACGTGGGCTCCATCCTTGGGAAAGGGCATCCTCTGAACTCTGCTGGGGGATCCAGCCTGCCCACGCACTCTTTACAAAAACAGCAATCGATACATACAAAGCCTGGGTATTGAAACTACGATTAATTGTCGCAGTCTTTCCACCTTGCTCTTGGTGCCCTCACTGTTCTACTGCCTTATCTTCTTGACTTTGACCTTCTTTCTAGGTCTTGAACTCAGCTAGTGCTTGACAGCAGAATTTAACGTAACTGGTGAGTTGAATAGTCTGCAATCCATTGTGGCATAAAGCAAGAAGTAGTTTTTTTCCTTTAATCACTGCCTTCAGTTATTCTCTTAACATCATCCCAGGCAGATTCCATAGCTTTCTTGTGACTTCTGTGTATAAAAAGTCCAGTCTAGTTTGAGACTTTGATCTCATATTCAATTTACTGCTCTTCTTTTCCCTCCCTTTTAGCACTAAGCTCTGGCTGGCAGTGGGGACGGAGTAAAGTCTGGTGTTTCATTTATGCCTCCCTTTGGGTATCCAAATATGGGCCCTTCCATGGGTCAGTGTGTAAGGTCTGTGACAGGGCCTGTAGCACCATGCCATTGTACATGTCCCTAACCTGGAGGTTCATTCTGGCCTGGCCTCTTACATCTAACCATTCATCCCTTTTTTCTCCTTTTCTCAGCAGCACACTCCTGTGGCATTTCTTGCTGTCGAGGTCTCCTTACCCAACTGGCGATACTTTGGGATATGGTTCTGGCAAAATGGCTCAAGGCTGGTTACTTTTCACAGTGTCTACTTGACACATAGGAAGCATGCATTCTTGACACGTCAATACCAGGAGGTTGTTCTGCTGCTGAGCAATTTTCTGCCACTCATTTCTTTCCAGTGCTCTTCTCCCCCTGCTCAGGCACAGAGAAGATCATTAGTTTCATTGCATAAACAGATATATAGCTGATGAATGGCAACCTAGTCTCTCCTTTTTGTTGGTACCCCCAAACTGTTGGAGCGATCCTTCAGTGGCCAAAGCATTCCTTCTAAGCTAATCACTCTTACGATGTCATCCTTTCTCCCTAATCTCTAATTTTTGCTTTAATAGCCAGGAGAGGGGAATGGAGTTGCAATGATTTGGATATCCAACCCGGGAGAGGGTTTCTGATACCTAATTTTTCTCAGCTTTCTTTAGAATTTGAACACTTGGCTCTATTTTATCCTCAGCTTTGATACTAATTCTGATTATAATGAGAATTACTGCTCAGCATCTCATTACATTGGCTTCTCTGGCTCTGGACCTTGGGTACTTTCTTAGCTGTGCTCTGTGGCTATCTTCTGGTACTTTCTACTCTTGGATTTCTCAGCTCACTATTCTGCTGATGTAGCCTTGATTTTTTTTTTCTTTCTTTTTAGCCTTACTGTGTAGGAAAAGATGCATGTAGCCTTCATCTTGAAAACCAACTCTAATGTTTTGCCCAACAGGTCCAGCTTTTTCAGATGTGTTCCAACTCCTAGGAGAGGGGATTATCCTAAGGAACTACTCGGAGAGGCTCAGAATGGCTGGCTTGGTGAGAGAGCCTAGAGCCATGTGCCATCACAAGGGCAGGGAAGTCTTGCCTACTAAGGGAGGACAGTCCCCTGAATGTATTTCCCTATCTCATTATTTCTGCCTCTGACACCAACATTTCTGGCAACTAAGATTTTTGTTGTAACACATGGTCTTTGTTTCTGCAGATAAGGGCTGGGCTGACATGTACAAACCCAGTATTTAACTGCCACTGAGACTTCTAGGGTGAATTTTCAACAAGGAAAAGACAACATAAATTAACCTTGATCGAGTGCCTTCCAAACTTCATACATATGCTGTCATTTAATTTTCCCAACAACTTTGTGTGGTAGGTGACCTGATTCCCATTTTAAGGAGGAATAAATGAAGGCATGTAGATATGTATAATAAGTAATAAGTCATGTTACCAGTCCAGCTAGAATTAAAATCCAGATTGGTCTGATTCCAAAATCCTTAGTTCTTTTCCCTATACAACAATAAAACAATAGTGGAGGAGGCATTTCTGGCCAGGCCAACACATTGACATGTGCCTTGGGTTAGTTGTTTGTTTGCATAAACTGGCACATGCCTCGGTCAACGGCTCCTGGCATTGACTCCACCAGCCCTGAGGAGTGGCTGCTCTTGAACTGGAACCTGCCCTGGGAATAGTGCTCAGTAGTCCACACCGGCTTCCCATTCTCCACGCTTATCATTATGCATGTTACTCGAAGCAGCAGAGGAAGTTAATTTGGCAGAAGGAAATTAAACTCGTTTCTTATTCTCCATTTCCCCAGAAGTGTTGTACTTGAGGAGAACACACTCCCAAGGTGACAGGTATTGTGCAGAAAGGGCTTAGCAGCCCCTCTTCTTCCTTTGTTCCTTGAAAACCTGTGAAGGATGCAGAAAAAAATGCTGAAAATATTTTTATTTAACACAATAACATTTTTATGAAGATAAAGATATTTACATGTAGGGTCATTAATTCAGAGTTACAGGCTGCTGAATATGCAAGTAAGAACAGTTCCTGGGGCAGCTCTGTAAACAGGGCTTTGTAGATGGGGAGGCCAGGCCTGGAGACTGCTTCCATTGAAATGTGATCTCAGTTACTACGTGCATACCTAACAAACTGGACTTGGTTTCTGGATTTCTTGCTTAGGCCATGATTTTCATTTCTGGCTGGTCCTTTAAATTGGATTCTTTACATATTTCATCACTGCCCAGGATGCTGAATGCTAGGATTTGCAGTCTGCCAGAGGGTTGGATGCTTTGGGCTTTTTGTTGTTGGTGGTGGTTCTGTTTTTAATTTTAGCTTTTGGAAATTTAGTCTGCAAGGACCTTTGGAAATTATTTCAAACCTACTCATTTTGTAGATTGGGAAAGGAGATCCGGAGAAATTAAGAGCCTGGGTTCTAGTTGTAGTTTTTATCACTCACACGTTCATATCCTTGGGAGAGTCTCTTCCCCTCTCTGGTTTTTCATGGGGCAAGGCCAGGTGAACAGTAATTGGGACAGCCTAGAGCATGGCCTCTGTCTTCGGAACAATGTCTGGGGCTCTTGCCACTAGATCGGAATGACTGGTACTCTCCCAGCCCAATGTGGCATTTTTGACCACTTCCTCGAAGCTTTGTGTTAGAGGCATTGTGCTGCCTCTTTCTGCTGTCAGTGAAGTGCGTTTCCATCTGTCTAAAGGCCCTCTTCTTGCTTTGTGTGCCTGGTAAACTCTTACATGATATCCCTGGCTCAATTTAGAAGCTGCCTCCATGAAGCTTTCCTTGACTACCCCTAGGCAGACTTACATTTTCTCTACTGAGTTTCTATTTTATGTCTTCTCATTTAATTCCGCCTCTATTAATCATGATGTCCTGATTGTTGAGTGACACATCATTTACTACAATGGACTGTGAGTTCCTTGAGGGCAGGGGCTACTGTACTTAGCTTAGGTTTGGTGCTCAATACTTGGTTGTTGACTGTCTAAATGAATACACAGAACTGCTGAGCTGTGGCGAGTTTGCTGGTGAGACTTTTTTTTTTCTTTTTTTTTTGAGACAGGGTCTCACTCTGTTGCCCGGGCTAGAGTGAGTGCTGTGGTGTCAGCCTAGCTCACAGCAACCTCAAACTCCTGGGCTCAAGTGATCCTCCTGCCTCACCCTCCCGAGTAGCTGGGACTACAGGCATATGCCACCATGCCTGGCTAATTTTGTTTTTTTCTATATATTTTTTTAGTTGGCCAATTAATTACTTTTAATAGAGATGGGGTCTCGCTCTTGCTCAGGCTTGTTTTGAACTCCTGACCTTGAGTGATCCACCCACCTCGGCCTCCCAGAGTGCTAGGATTACAGGCGTGAGCCACTGCACCCGGCCTTGTTGGTGAGACTTTTGCTGTAGCAAGCAAAGGAGTTTCTCATCACTTCCTACTTAGACATGGTAGCAGTGGACTGATTTGGGCTAATATCCATTAGCTTGGCCAGTAAACAGAGTCTTAATGGATTTAGTAAATGTACAGTTGTCCTTTGGTATCTGTGGGGGATTTGTCCCGTGATCCCCTGCGAATACCAAAATCCATGGATGCTCAAGTCCTTGATATAAAATGATATGATATTTGCATATAACCTATACACATCCTCCTGTATATGTTAAATAATCTCTAGATTACTTATAATACCTAATACAATGCAAATGCTATGTAGATATTAATAGTTGTTATTTTGTGGTGTTCAGGGAATACTGACAAGAAAAAACTCTGTCTGTGTTCATTACAGATGCAACCATCCATTTTTTTTTCTGAATATTTTCGATCTGTGGTTGGTTAAACCCACAGATGCTGAACCCACAGAGAGAGCCAACTGTATTGTCTTAAGGCAAAAAAAAAAAAAAAAAAAAAATCAATATGGGCCAGGCATCATCATTTTCTGCATCCTCAAACAAAATAAATGTGATAACAAAATAAATGTGATTCCAGTATTCCCTCGTATCTTCAAAGATAAAAATGCAAAGATAAACTGTGGTAATCATATAATCCCTCTCTAGCTTACAAATAACATTCTGGCTAATTAAAACAACTTTTAAGGAATCTAATTTACTGTTGTTTATTTTTGCAGCATTTATAGGTTTGGGGCCTTATGTTTCATAGCTCTTGAGTTGTTACTATTTAGGATTTGAATGCTAGGTTTTAGGACACATAGTCCCATTTCCCCCTTACCCAGCACACTATCAAAACCAATCAGGATACACACTCAGCAGGCCGATTTTGAAAATAAGCACTGAGTATTGTCATGAAAAAACATGAAGATTCTCTGAGCAGCCAACTGCTGCAATAAAAGAAATCTGATGAAACCTAAGTGAGATCTAACAGTCAGAAATATCTATAGTGCATCAGTGTCTGCACAGGCTCACAATAGCGTGCCTATTTTTATAATCTGATGTATTGTTCACTGCAGTTAAAAGAGTGAAAGTCAGCCAGCTAAAAGCTGTGCTTTACCATCCACAATTAAAACTAAGAAAGAACAACAAGTGCATCACTAATGAATAGAAAGTTTTTGAAGCTGAAGAATATAAAACCAAGTGGTGGAAATTTGTAGGCAAAATGTAATTTATACATGTCCCCAAAGTGGTAAATAAATAATATTTATATTCATGCTTATAGGAGATAGATTGCTTACATTTTCCAAATCTGCCACTGTACTTACAAGTGAATTAGTTTAAATTTTATATTACAAGTGCCAGGCCTTAAAAGAGCTAAACTAGAATTATTTGTTGTCCCCTGGAGTTACTCTAGTTGTTTTAGTGTAATATCCTGCTGAGATTTATATGAAAATGAATTTTAATTTCTAATAAGGTCACCATATGCTTTGGAGGGTGTTGCAATAAAGTGTCATAAATAATTATTGTTTCTAACAAATTCCACCTTGAAACAATCAGATCTTATTTTAACAACCCATGTTAGACGTGGATTTTAGCCATTTTATATTTCTACCACTCTCACCTTGGAATCTTCATGTAACGACAGGAGACATAGCCTGGTAGAATCTTTTTTTTTTCTCTTTTTACTCCTCACTTACATAATGTTATTTTATTTTAGACTTGCAAGCTCTGCAAAGAAGGTAGATATCCAGTGGACTTAATGTTATTTTTTTCACTCCTAATTGCTGTAATGAAAATTGATCGCATTAGGGAATCGGAGGAATTAACTTGACTCATCCTTTTCCTGTGATTAATAGTTATTAATTTCAGTAACTGTAAATAACTAAGAGTCAGAGGGAACAAAAAAAAAATCAATTTCAATAGTTTCACGTTTCTCTATCCCAGGAGTGCAGAGTGGCTCCGATTCTTAACTCAGTTCTTCCCCTTTGCTATGGCCCTTCAACCAGCTTTCTTTGCCTCACTGTGTATCAGTCGATAAGTCAATCAGCCCACATTTATTTCCACCGTGTTTCATGCTGGGCAGTGTGGCATGTCACAAAAGAGTGAGACATGGTCTCTACCTTCTGTAAACCACCTCCTTAGAGCTAATCGGGCTCACTGGAATGCTGTATAATTTAAGAGGAGGAAAAATTCAGAAAAAAGTTAGGCCACTGGGCTAGATAGTTGTTTTCATGAAGAAGATGAGGGTTGAAGCGTGAACAAGATTCAGACTGAAGAGGAAAAGAAGAAAAACATTTTATGTTCATCCTACAAAGCTTTATTTTTTACTTAATATATTAGTCTTCAGGTATAAGGGAAATGAGTACCCTACCATTGAGTGTCTAAGAATTTATTTTCATCAGTCTGATCTCATTCCCATGCCTTGTTCTTGGTAAAAGAAGGAGAAAGTGTCTGGTTATCAATCCTTAGGCCTCTTAGTTTAAAATTATTATTTGGATGAACTTGGTCTCATTTAGGTAAGTTAAGTGTTCAGCTTATTCAAAGTCTAAAGCTTCCTCATAGCTTTTGGAGGCCATTTCTCTCCCTTCTTTTCAAGATGATACTTATGTGCTCTGGCAGAGGGACTGGGGTGCCTGATCTGAGCATTATTTTCCCTTGCTGCTTTGCTCTGACCTCCCTGGGGGTGAGATGTAATTAATCTTACAGTGTTAGGGTGGAGGTCTCTGTCCTTGCTGTATCCTGGTGTGGGTTTCCATGCATGAGAAGTGCTCCCAGGGAGTCTTTCCATCCTGAAAACTATGCTCCCACCTCTGCTGGTGCTGCGGCTGCTGATTTTTCTAGACCTAATTGGAGCTTCCATTTGCTCATCTGTCCAGGCAGTCTGTCTTGGGATCATTCTGTACCTCATTTCTGTGGCCCCTCTCTGGTGACCTCACTAGCTAGCATGCTCAGTAAATTTCTCTTGGTGGGGACCTAGAAAACTCTGGATCCCTTCCTTCCCGTATCTGGGATTCAGGGAACCGCTGGTTGTCTTTATGCAAAAATATGTCCCGCCACTATTTCTATTCAACTGCAACGTTCTCGTTTGGGCATGGGAGCACATTTTTAGAGGATTTCCTTCTAGACTTTCAAACAGCAAATTGAGTAGCAAATCCTTTGTTCTTTAATCTTTCTTCATTCTTTCTATGGTCCTTATCTCCCTAGTGCCCCCACCTCCATAAAGCTGAAGAGTTGGAGGTATTACGTCTTTAACACCTGTGTTCTGCTTACATCCTCTTTGAATCTCTCCCACCTCCATATCCCCCACTGGAAAGGCTTCAATTTTCTCTTTCTTTTAGAAACTTCCCCTGTGTCATGTTTCTCATTTTCCCCGGTCCCATGGGCATTTAGCTTTGGCAAAATATCTTTCTTTATCCTTAATGATGAGAGAAGCTATAGGGTAAGAAAAACTACCACCGTAACAACTAGATGATCGAGAGAAAAAATACATCAAGAAGTATTTCACAAAATTTATCTACTAATAAATATGATGTATGACCAAAGGGTTCCAACAATATTTTCTGGTTTACAATTTGATGAAATATTGAAAGGTGGTGACTGCTTCGGATTTAAGATTTTGAGGTCCCTGTCACCAAGCCAGTAGTATGGGGAGGACATGACAAGACTAAATGTCAAACATCATCAAAAAGCTAAAGGATGAGAGACAATGACTCAGTGGTTGCTCTGTACATGATAACCAACCCAGAGCACTGGGATTGGGTTCTAATTCCATCTCCCCAAACTTGCCTGAAACAGAGAATGATGCTAAATGCAACATGTACCCTTGATGGGATCCTGGAACAGAAAAAGGGCGTTTGTGGAAAACTCAGCAGAATATGAATAAAATCTAGAGTTTAGCTAACAGTAATGTACTAGTCAATGTTGGTTTCTTAGTTTTGACAAATACACCGTGGTATATAAGATGTTAACATTAAAGAAAAATGAGGTAGGGGTATTCTGGAATTCCTTGTAACTTTTCTGTGTGTCTAAAATTATTCCAAAACAGAAAGTTTATTTAAAATGAATTACTTTTATCTGTGGACAAAGCCCAAAAGCAACAAGCAAAATGTAAAATGTGTTTGTTAGAATCATTTTTCTTTTATACTTTTTCTGTTCTCTAAAATTTGTAGAATATTTAAAAAAATTAATATTTATTAAGAAGTTAAAAACCCTTACATTTCCTTTTTGTATATATATGTATGTTTTCATTGTTTTATTTTGCCCTTACTATTTTCTACAAATAGTCCATTTAGATACAAAAATAAAAAGAGAGAGAGAGAGAGAGAGAGAGAGAGAGAGAGAGACACGACCCTCTTCCGACATTCTTGACAGACTCATCTTTCATGAGCATGCAGGCTATTCTGCATTTAGCTCAGATCACATAAGCTTTTTTTCCCCATTTTGTTTTACCCACAGCTGAATTTTGTTTGTCACTGCTTCTGAAGTTTCTTTTGATAAGGACGTATTTTTGTACTCTCAGTTTATGATCCTTTTTTCATGATCATGATGGTGACAATTTTCATTAAACACCTCATGAATTGCCTTCTACCATCTCTATGTACCTCCAGTTCTCTTATTACCAAAATTAATCTTCTCTCCCAGGTATGTGAGCACCTGGACACAAAATGCATCTTGTGAGCTATTGAGCTGAAGCAGCGGCTAATTTAACAGCTTTGGTTTGGTCAATAATGTTGACCAGTAGGAAAACTTCGGCTGTCTTCCATCCTCCTGCTGGTCAGCATTACTAACTCGGCAGTCTAATGAGGGAGCTTGAGAATTGCCATCCGGGTATGCTTCTGTATGAGAGGAGATTGGATTAAATTCAATCTATGTAATGCCAGTGATGATGAAAATTGCATGTCTTCTTACTCTTCTTATAAAGGCCACTTTTGTGGAGCTCTTCCTCCTTTTTCTAAACTCAGCTTTTCTTAAAATGAAACATATTTTCAGTAGGAATCAGACAAAGGGTGACTTCTACTGTCATTTGACAGACAACAAGTAAATGCAACTTGATGGATAAAATTAAATGAGAGTTCTGTCATACATTAGGCTAGAATAAAGTTTGCAAAAAGACTCATGGCGTCCAAGTTTGTTATGTGTGGTGGTTTGTAATATTTTACATTATATGCCATGTCCCCACTCTAAGTCAATGATGGATGTCACATGCTAGGGTTAGGGTGCCATGGCTGTAATATTGTCAGTAACCCTGTCATGGCAGAATTCTATACGTAAAAAAGGTACTGCAACCTACTGCTTGCTTTCTTTTTGCTTTTGTGTTTTGCTATCTTTCCCATCACTATTGGCTCTTATCTAAGATTTGGGTCCCCATCAGACTTTGGCGTGATGCTATTTTCTCATCCTGACCTCATTCCATCCACAGCTTTTTTTTTGTCCTACATGTTAGTTCTTGGGATCCTAGCTACACTCTGTCTGGTGTCTGACGTTTTTGGTAGTGAATCACGTGTGACCTAAGAGGGTGAACTGATTCCTTAGACTTTCCATACTAAAACTTCATGACCCAGCTTGCATTTCCTTTGATTATTTGCTATTTTTATTTCCAAGGCATGAGTGTGAGCATTTAAGGGAAGCTGAGGAGCTTTCATTGAATTTATCCTCAAAATTGGTACCCTCTCCCCTGGTGGCTAAATTGGTACTAATACTGTAAGTCAAACAATAATGGTGGTATTGAAAGCAGAGGACTTTTCAAAGCATCCTGTTACTTACTAATATACATTTTCTGGACCTCATTTTCTAAAAAAAAATCATTAATGAAATCTTTGAAATCCTTGCAGAAAGCCCCAGCTTCACGTGAGTCTATTGTGAATCCCAACTTTAAAGGGCATGGACTTTTCTTGATTTGAGTTTTAAGCTGTTTTAACTGGAAATGTCTGTCGGTTTCAAATAAGGTGGCTTCTGTTGTTCTTTTGTTCATTACGGTACCAAAGTTTTAGTTCTAATCTGCCACCTGCTCTATAAAGGACATTGATACTCCAGAGCGTGTTTGCTAATTATATTTGATTACTTGAAAGGTCATATGAAGGTTTTGTGTGTGTGTGTTTGGGTGGGGGTGTTTAAATTAGAGCGTTGATGGATGATGTTCCTCAGATCCCCCAAGGGCAAATAAATGGAGTTGAACAAAAGGTGTTGGCAGTGATTGACTAAATCACAGTCAAAGATGTGGATCTGGCCTTGGGAAACTTTTATCTTCTTCAGCTGACATTCTTAATTATTGTTTGACCTTGAATAAAAATCTTAATCCAGTTTCCTATGTCACTGAGGAGGGGGAGAGATTCAGGATCATTATAAAATGTTTGTGTGTAACCTACTGAAGAACACTGGAGCTGTTCAGTCATCCAAATCATCTTTTTGGGGCCCAGAATTAGAATCTCAGAGTTGTTGTTGGCTGTTAATCTTTAGCCAGAATCCTCTGAAGGTGTTACGTTCCCAATTCCCTTTTTCCTAGCACTTATGGACATACATAGTTAAAAAAAAAAAAAAAGCAAAAGAAAACCTAGGAAAAAGAAAGCCAGCTCTCAGTGATTTTCACAATCTTATTATTTTCTTGAAGTGAAGAGACTCCATGGAAGAGAGCAATATAATGCCTCCAACTCATCCCAATGGAGTACATTGGACCGGGGTTTATATAGATCAGATAAATTGCTTTTCTGCCAGCTGTAGCAGAAGGTGAGGCTTTTGATAGCCATTATTTCTGAAGTTAAATGTTCTTTATGTAGCAGGATGTTAAAATAGGACTCTTTCTGCCCCATGGGTGGAAACCCACATGCATAGAACAGAACAAAAGGTGGCCATGACTCCCTATTCCACAGTCAGATGCTGGGCCTCTTAAGCAGGACTTACAAAGAGGTGCCTGAGAACTCTCTTTTTTAAAAACCAAGGTATGACTGAAATTTAAAAGGCTGTCCATATTTTGGGGATAAGTATACTCCCTTGAAACCAGTACCACCATCAAGGCCATAGACCTGTGCATCACCTCCCAAAGTTTCCTCCCACCCCTATTATTATTGTTGTTGTTATTATTTTGTGGTAAGAACTCTCAGCTATCCACTTCATCCTATTAAGAAGTTGGAGAGGTAAGAGAGAAATTAAGGATTAGAGAAAATATTTTTTTGGAGAGAATCATGAAACTCTTCCTACCTCTTCCCGCATTGGAAAAGGGAAGGGGGATTCCTTCCTCCTCTTAAGCCTAGTGAGAAGAGCTTCAGAGATACTCCTGGAGAAGTTGCATGTCTCCTGGAGCTAGGGGAAGAGAGTGCGCCGATGTCTGAATCTCCTCTCGCTGATCTGAAGAGTGAGAGCTCACGGAAGCAGCCCTGGGCAGCAGGTAAGTGGCTTGGGTAGAAAGCACCTGCAGCCCACTGGAGTTACACTCCACATCTCCCTGATGCGTCACCTGGGTTCTCTGGGAAGTAGATACTGAGACAGAGCTAGAAGAGCAAATGTTTTATTAGGGAATAGGGGGCGGGGGACGCCTGTGAACAAATGAAGAGGGAAGAAGCAGGATTGGGCAGGGAGAGCCTTGAACATGCGTGGATATGCCAAAGTACTTGGCCAATCAACAGGAAGCTCTGCAATGAAGAGTGTCTGTTAGAGAAGTCCCAGGTTGGGTGCAAATGGTCCAGCCTTAGTACTCCTGCCAGGACTCTGTCACTGGGTGAAGAAGAGTGTGGCCTCAGCTCTAATGTGGCTGTAGTGGAGTCCGAGGATGATGCAGATGGAGACTGTCAGCTAATTGTACCTCTCACAACTGAGTGGCAAGGTCTTTCTTGAAGGGAGATCCAAGCAGTGCAGCTTCATGGGTATCAGGAACGACAAACTGCTTCTCCATACATTTGCCAACCATTTCAGCATCTCTGCAACAAACATTTCAGCGGAGAATCTATGTATATCTACCAGGGCCATAAAAGGCTTTCGACTAGAACAGTATGGAGGCTGAGAAAAGATTATACTGTAACAATTACCTACATTAATGAATGAATGAAAGGAAAGTCTGTGCAGAGATTTGGGCATTCTGACCATTCTGTTTTTGATAAATGTTATGCTTATGACAGGGTGGATGTATGGGAAGTCTTCCTGTTTGTCTGGACAGTTTGTTACATTCTATTTTATTACAAAGCTTTAATATTAAAAAGCAAAGAGTACTAGAGTACTAGGATAATACATAGCAAAGATAACTACACTTTGGGACTTTCTCAGCCAAAAAAGCCTCTGTGGACCTGCTCTAAACCTGCTTGTACATTCCTCCCAACAACACTGTCCCCCGCTCCATCCAAAAAGCATGGCAGAAGACGATGCTATTGCCTAGGGACTGCTGCACAGAGAGAGTTGCCTAATAGTGTGACACTCAGCCAGTGGAAAACTTTTTTCCTCTAACAAGTCACCTTGATGAGGTACAGTGTCCTTAAACTTACTCTTCTGCCAATCCTATTTCCACCTGAAGTTGTCACACACCGTCTCCTGCCAATTCCACTTGCAATAGATTCTCCTCAGCAACCTTAGGCTATACTAGGAGTATTATCTAATGCTAAGAATGTCTCCTAATTCCCCAAACTCCTCTGCCTCTAAGGTGTTACACTGAATCCTTAAAAGTATGATTACAATTTTTAACCACTAATAGAATTAATATTAAGTTAATATTTCATTCATTAATAGGATTAATATTTTTGGTATTTTTAAATGTGCCATCTATTCTCATTAATTAGCTCATTGGTAATTAACTGAACAAGCATTTTCTGTTGCATAAGCATTTGCTGAGCATCTCCTGTGTTCTAGGCTCTGTGCTGGAATAAATTTGGAAATAAAGTAATTTAGACATGGTATCCAGCTTCAGGAGGCTCTCAGTCTTTACATTTTCCTACTAATCATAAACATCAATATAACTGCCTTTGTTTTTTGAAAAGTGTGCATTTTTTTCCCATTTAGCTTTATTGATAGATCTTTGGTTCTTTGACAGACTTGGGACATATTTAATGAGCCAGCTACCCCTGCGTCAACATACGCTGTGCAAAGAACAAGCCTGAAGAGTATCGACATTGAAATGGTTACTAAAATGACATTTTTCTGTTAGGTCACATTGATATTGTGCATTGGACATCCTGAAAAGTTGAGGCTTGTAGAAACACTAGAGGTCATTTAGCGCAAACCCTTTATGTTACATCTTGGAGACCAAAGCTTGTAGACGGGAAATGACTTTCCCCAGGTCATGAGGACTGTAAATGAGAGAGCTGGGACTCTGGCTCCTTCTCCATATTCTTTGTTTCGTTCTTCCTTATGCTGGTACAGTGACCAGTGGGTCTTGTGTCAGGGAACCTGGAAGAGATTTTGCCACTGGGTAAGCTGCAGGATGGGTTGGATCCAGGATCCTCAACTCTGACTCCAAACAAACAAGCTGCTAGGACTAAGGACAGATTTCTTTTTCAATTTTACATAAATTATTAAAGTTAGGTTGCTCTAAACTTTGTAGGCTCAACTTCTTAAGCTCAAGAAGTGTTAAATACGATATGCGGATGAATATTCTGGATATTTGTGGAGTGACGAATGTGAGAAAAAATAGAGGACCTGTGTATATTTTCTTGCTGCTATTTCCTTTTCTTTTGAATCCCTCCCTCAACATCTCTGCCTAGAAAACATTTATTCATCCATTTACCATTCGTTCTCTTTGATCCCACCTACTGAATGGATTGTCTTCCCCTCTGTGTTCCCACCGTACTTAATGATTCCCATTATGGCTCTTGCGATACTGAAGTTCAGTTATTCATTTCTGTGTCTTTCTCTCTGGCTGTGCTGTGAATATGAGTGGCAGGGAATAGGCATATTCATCTCTATTTCCCTGAGACCTGTGACATATACTGGCACGTATTAGGTGTTCAATACATATTGAACTGCCCTTTTGTTTTTCAAAAAGTATGTGTTTTTGCATTTAGCTCTACTGATGGTTCTTTGACAGAGTAGGGACATATTTAGTGAGCCAGCTAATGAAATAATAATTAATAAAATCTAATTAATCAGAACTACTTAATCTAAGTTTACATAATATTATACATAATAATAGACATTAATTACAAATTTTTTTAAACTACAAAGTATTTTTATTTATTGTCTTACTTGATTCTAATATCAACCCCATGAAGGAGATATTATTATCTTCATTTTTATAGGAAGGCACAGAATCAGAGAAGTCATTGTTTTATAGTGTTACTTAAAGAGAAATTGAGATTACAACCCAGGAATCCTGGCTTTAAACCACATGCCCTGGCCCCTACATGGAGGTTTTCAAATACCAGGTATGGATGGGTATCAGTTTGATAATTTCGTATGTTCATGATTAAATGAAAAAAATAAGAGTACTACATGATTTTTATGCTAAGATATGTTAACATATAATGCTAAGATAATGTTAAAATAAAGGACAACCCTTTGTGTGTGTGTGTTAAAATGTCTGTTTTAAAAATAAAATGATAGTGGCAAAATATGGTATATTAAAAAATCTTTACTGTCCAAAGGAACATCGGCTACAATTTGTAAGACATATATTATTTCTATTTTTCTTTGAAGTGTTACCAATCTGCTAAACCTGAAAGCCTAGGAATCACAGCTTCTTTTGTGGAACACCTCAACTAGTTAATTTTGTTTTCTGCACTTACCTTTTAGAAGCAAATGACGAGAAAACAAGCTCATATGAGAAATTTAATTAAGACATCATCCATCCAAAAACCATCTAGGGTGTGTCCTGAATCAGAATATACCAAATTTAATTTCTCACATTAGCTTTAGCTGTAGCCCTGAGAAGGGAGGGCTCATATTTGGGATAATAACTCTGTAGGCATGTTATTCTTATGAATGTGTATTTCATTATTATGATATTTGCTGACACTTAGCGGTGGTTAAAAACATCTATGTGATGATTTTCCACAGCAAGATTTAAAGTGAAGCTTACTGCTACTTCTCATTTAAGCCATTTAAAATTAATATTCTATTATGTCCAGATCATTCTAGACAATTAAATTTTTTCCTGTGTTTACGAGTTAGGTAACTCACAGATTTTCCCCCTTTGGACCTAGAGGCTGATGCTGGCAGCCAAAGGTCTCAGAACAGAGTGAGTGTGGTTTTATTCCAGCTGCATCTCTACTGTGTGGCTATTGAACTGGACTCTTGACAGGGTTTTTGCTGGGGAAGGAATGTTGATGGGTCATCAGACTGGTGGCATTTGGAGCCCATCTCATAGTACAGGGATGCTGCTGCTTGATGGCTGGCATTTTGCTACCTCTTGGCCCTTGTCTTTATAAATGGGTAGTGTGTATTTCCAATCTCTTCTCTTCTTGATAAAGACAGTGTTTATGAGCGTCGGCATTAACAGCACTGTTTTGCAGCCCGAGGTTAAAAGCTTTCCGATGTCTCATTAACTCACAATGGCATTTCATTTTTAATATTGTCTATGCACCCTTGCTTGAATCATCACAGTTCAAATGACTTTAATTTGCAGAGGCAAACTTAACTGTGATGAATGCTTTAGAAATACAAACCAAAGTGGTGGGTGCCACTGTGGTGGACTTATTCTTGGCTAACAATTTTTCATCATGTTAGGGACATCCCTTCTGTCACTAGTATAAAAAAGTGGCAATAAGGTAAGCTTTGGACTTAGACCAATTGGGGTTTGAATCTCGCCTTTGTCAGTTACTAGTGGCCTTAGGCAATTCATTTGACTGCCTTGACTCACAGTTTCTTATCTGTGAAATAGATATAAAT
This sequence comes from Lepilemur ruficaudatus, assembly GCA_963574885.1. Taxonomy (NCBI): domain Eukaryota; kingdom Metazoa; phylum Chordata; class Mammalia; order Primates; family Lepilemuridae; genus Lepilemur; species Lepilemur ruficaudatus. The sequence continues at coordinate 24,487 of CAUYRT010062180.1, read as the reverse complement.
TGTTAAAATTTCATAGATTTTTGCGGGGAACATTAAATGAGAAAAAATATATATTTACCATCTAACAAAGTACCGGATGGAGTCAGCTATGATTTGAATGTGTCCCTCAAATTTTACGTGTTGGAAACTTAATCCTCAATTCATATGTTGATGGTATTTGAAGGTGGGGCATTTGGGAGGTAATTATGATTAGGTGAAGACATCAGGGTGGGTCTCCCATGATGGGATTGGTGGCTTTATGAGAAGAGGAAGAGACACCTGAGCTGACATGCTCTTGCCCTCTCAGCAAGTAATGTCCTGTGTCATGGTATGATGCAGTAAGGTGGCCCTCCCCACATTCCACCCCTTGGCCTTGGACTTCCCAGCCTCCAGAACTGTACAAAATAAATTTCTTTTCTTTATAAATTACTCAGTCTGTGATATTCTGTTATAGCAACAGAAAATGAACTGAGACAGGGTCTGACATGTATGATATCTTCCTGGTGGCACTCAAAGAACTCCTTTTATCAAATGCTGTGCCTGGGATCTCTGACACCGAGAATGGCAGCATGCATGGTCAACCTGAAGCTTTCCTGATCCCTCATGGCCTCTCAAGGAAGCATCTCCATTCTTTCTGAGGGATGTGTGGTGTGGAGAAGGTCTTGACTCCTCTCTCTCCAAATCCCTTCTCATTCTTTCTCCACTCATTGGTGCTTATAAGTTCTCAGTGACATGGTCTCTTTCTGCAGCTGGCTGAAGTGGGATAAGATCCTGACTCCTCTCAAGGTTGAAGCTTCCAACTACATTCCTCTGAGAGCTTTGCATTAGAATTTTGGCCCGTGTGGTATATCCCATTTGTCATTTCCCCTTACATGACTGTTTCTCTCTGACACCTTCATAGGGGGGTAGGCAGGCTGGATCAGAGTAAATTCGTTAGTCACTGAGTGAAGTAAACATCATTTCTAGCAACCTCTAACACTGAAGATCACTGGGAAAGCAAAGCACAAAATTAAGATGTGAGTTAACTTTTATGGTTATATACCTGTCAGTGGGTAGCAGGTGATTTATTTACCTATAACAATGCTAGGCAAATGTAAGCTAGGCTACTTTATTCTTGAAACCAGAGCAAGGTTCATAGGCCTAGTATCTTGAACAAGGGAGGATTCTATTTCAAATCTAATCCTCTATCCTGTCTGATAACTAGGAAAACATGAGAAAGTAGTCAACTGTACCTAGTATCTTTCCCTTATTCTCTTATTGTCTGGTTATATGTTTTGTTTTCAAAGTTGGGGTAGGGACAGGCATTTCTGAAATTACTAGAACCTTTAAACTTGTTATAAATGTCAGTTCTTAGTGGCTTGTCTTTCCCAGAAGGCATAATAACATGCGACATATTGATAGGATTGGGGCATTCACAACAGTGTGTATGGGGTGAGAAACTGCAGAAATGATCAGGATGAAAGTTACTGCTAGCCTGGGGCTGCTGTCTGCTGTAACCGCTGCAGCCCTTGTTTGGAGTTTTTGTATGCATATTTTACACCCCTGTTAGCCTTCCTTACTGGCGTCTTTTCCCGTCTTGGATATTTTTCTGTTTTGTTAGAAACAAGGCTGCCAGATTCTATCCTCTTGGTGTTTCAGTGCTGGGTTTGTGTGGGAGGAGTACATGCACGTTCACACACATTTGCAATTGTAGGTGCTGTGCAATTATGATTTAACAGTGAGTAATTCTATGACATCCTCCAATGCTCAAATTAAAGAACAATGATAATAGGATATAGACACACACTTAAAAACAAGCACTTTTTAAATTAAGGTGTGACCTATTATATAAGATGATTTCTGTGACACTTCATAGACATAGCTACAGGTGTAAATATGAATGGAAATATTCATATGTGTTTATTTGCAAAGGCTCAGATGAAGTTAGTGCCTCAACACGAAGCCTTCTGTGACTTGTCCTAGAGACATATCAAGGAGTTCAGAGCTGGAAGTGACATTATGAATCATTTAAACCAGCCTTCTCATTTTGATGGTAGGGGAAATGGATGCCCAGATACGTGAAGTAACTTGCCTAAGGCGCCTTGGTAGAAGAGGTTGAACTCACCAGCTCTCACTAAAATGTCCCACTCTCAACTCCTATAGTAATTAAAGCTCTGAATCCCCAAATGATTAGAGACTGGGTCACACATTTTGGAACTTCTTACACTGCTTGCTTGTTGTTTCATGTGTGCAGACTTACCACCTACTTCACTGAAAGTATGTTGAGATTACAAGTTACATCTTAAATCCTTCCTATCATGAAGGCTAGTAAGATTCAGTTAATATGTATTTATTGATTGAAATATCCAGGGATTTTATGTACATGATTCTAAATAAAAGGATACTGGGAAACTTTTTCTTAATATCTGCATGTTTTAGAATTCTTTCTAATATATGGGATTTAGAGTGGGGCGGGGGGTATATTATAGTCATGTTTAGATTCATAGAGCCTGTTACATAGTAGGTCCTGAAAAAACGTTTGTTAAATAAATGAATGAATAGGTAAATAAATGACAAATGTATGTAAAGGACTCATAAGGAGAAAAGTGATGGACAGAAGTGTGGGGGAGAAGGAAAGGTTAAGGTGTGATGTTAGGTTGCGCATACTCATCCTCATACCTGTCCTAGGCCAGAATGAGGGGCAGACAGACTCCAGAGGTCTCTCTCTCTCTGGGGCCTGTGGCAGTGATGACTTTCTTTCCTGTTACAGTGCTAGCTCTTTTAATAACTCACTAACCTTGGGCTAACATGAGAGAAAAAGATGAAGTCCCTGAAATATCATTGCTCTCAGGGTTCCATCAACTGAGACATTCAATATGCCAGGTAAGGTAGAGTCTCCAACAGGCTCCGGTCAGGTTCATCACAGAGAGGGCAGATGTGCCAATTTGGTTGGCAGGGGGTGAATGTTTACGTGGTCAGTTGTAGAACACATAAATCCAAAAGGCAGAGCAGCAGCTACGGCTCCTCACAGCCTTTAACAAGGTTGTGTCAAAGGAGGCCTTGTGAAACTCTTGCCTAAAAACGGACACTTTGGCCATGTGGACTTCCAACACTTTGATGTTCTTGGGCCTGTTTGTTTGCTATGTTAGCAAACCATTGTGCTTCAGTTTACTGCGTAATCATTGCAACCGCTTATGCTAGGTCCCTAGGATGATCATCTCTGACTCACTGCTGCTAGCAAAATTCCTGGAACACAATCACTTGACTGGGCATTCTCCTTGACCTTGGTCCCCACCGTTGTTTCACATCAACTTCTAAGTAGCCTCATGGTATTTAGCATCACTCATTCATTCATTCACTCATTCAACTAACATTTGCTGAAGGTCTTCTGTTTATTAGGTGGTGTGCAAAGACACATTGCCTGTGTTCATGGTGTGTGATGAGAAGAGTAAAATAAGACCCCAAGTCCTAATCTGACCTGATAATATCTCCCATGACATGCCTGTGGTTCACAGTGAAGCAGAGGGTGTCATGGGCAGAAGGGTGCATGATTGGTTACCCAGAAATTACATGCAAGGTGGCATTTCCTCTGGTGAAAATCACCACTGTGCAGGGTCTGTGTCTTGCTGCCTCAGAAATCTGATTTTGCCAGTTTGCTGAGAAGAGCTGCATCTCTTAGGGACAGGCTTATATTTGACATGCTGGTAGAACTTGATTATATATAATATCTCAGAATGTCAATTCAATAATTTACAGTAACTGTCAGGCAGGTCAGACATTTGTCTCAGACAGACTAGGATATTCTCACCTTGAAGGGAAAGAAAAAATGATCACAGGCTTCCTTAATGAGCATGAGTTTAAAGGAAGGTTTATTAGTAGTGGGCACTGGCAGGCTGGTTAGTCCATCTCCACAGTACACCATCCCTGTCCACAGGTGGCTGTTCTTGAGCTGCCATCAGAGCACCACCCTCCCCAGTGTGGGCCCTGCCGACTTCCTGATCCCCTCCTTGTGCCTTGGAAAATCTGGTGGTTCATTGTTCCGGCTTAATCCAGGAATGGAGGTGTATTTGCAGGAATGGACTGACTACGTGTCTTTCAGACTATACTACACACATATTTTTTTCTCTTCGTAGAGCATTGTATTTCAAACTAATTTTATTTTTACCAAAATAAAGCATTTGTACATTTAAAGGTGATGCAGCATTACATGGCTTATGATGAAAAACAGCCATGTACTGCTCACTCCTTCCTACTCCTTACCTAAGGAAGTTTCTTTTGAAGTTTCTTCTGTTTAGTTTCATTTTTCCCTTATGATTTGCTTGTGTTGTTATCCCTTATACAATTTTATTCCTTATCTATTGCCTTTCTCTTACAGTAAACGAGGAGTCAGCTTGCTACCTACCCTCCGCCTCGCCCTGCCTGCCCCCTTCTCTTCCTACCATTCCAACACAGCAGAGCTGGAATTGACTAGAAGCCTCGGGAGAGGTTAGAAAGGGATGAGCTCACAGCTGTATTCCCCAGTGCCCGGGGCACAGTAGACTGGGGTGCCAATCTCCATGCTCTGACTTAACAGCTAAGATTGCACACAAGTCATTTAAAATTTAGGATGTTGGATTTCAGCCTCCTCAATATCAAGGTGGTAATAGTTGCTGTCTAGAAAGTGAGGATAAACAGTAAACTACGTATATGTCAAGTGTCTAGAACTGTATGCCTTATAAATAGCCTAAAAGGGGGGTAAACCTGAGGGACTCTTTTGAAAGCTGAGGTGCCATAAAGCTTGACTAGGAATATTTTTTACAATGTTTAAAGCAGGCAAAAATACTCCACTCTCCCTGCCCCAGATAATTAAAGAAGAAACTCAGCAAACCGCCCTTAGCTCCCCCTGCCTTGAGCCACACCCCCTTGTGAAGTACTGTTCTACCTTCGCCGCCCAGCCCCCTTTCTGTTCAGTCTGTCTCCAAACAGAGTACAATGCCATTGATTAGGCTTCCTTCTGCTTAGTAGATTACAATCACACTGTAGTCCTCATTCCTTGAAATTACTTCCAAATCACCTTGATTGGGGTTTTCAGTGTTCCTGAATTCCTCAGTCACACATTTACAGACATTTTCTAGGTTTATTTTCCCAGATGGCTAATCTCACCTATTATATGTGGATTTTATGTGTTTAATTCCCAGGTGGCAACCTTATTTCCCTATCATTGCTTCTTTAAGATCTAATCAACTTGTAGAAATCAACTTAAGAATGCCCTTTATACCTGTGGTCCCTAACCTCTGGGACCGGTTTGTGTCCTGTTAGGAACTGGGCCCCATACATCACAGCCTGAGCTCCACCTGCCCCTCTCACCCACCTCTGTCCATAGAAAAATTGTCTTCCATGAAACTTGTCCCTGCTGCCAAAAAGGTTGGGGGCCACTGCTCTATAGGGAAGTCTTTCTGGACTGCCCATTCTAACCAAGATTTATTTGCTATACATTTTAACTGACTGATCTCTTTCTTCCTGTTTAAGTTGGGTTCTTTGGAAGCAGATGCTGCTGAGATGGAGTGAGAGATGCAAGATATTTATTAGAGATCAACACCTAGAAAAGGAAAGGGGAGGAATTAGGTTGGGCAGAGGGAGAAGAAGAAGTTATAATCCTGACATGACAAAGAGCTGGAACAGATACTGCATCTGAGTTGTCCCATGGTAGATTAAAATGATTAGACCTTTATACCTCTGCCTGGCTCCTGTCACCAGGTGCAAACTGCCCTAGGAAGAGTGTGTCTTCAGAGCAGGCATTTCTGTGCAGCTGAGGTGGCCCCTGACAGAGCTGACACCTGGAGGCTGTCTGCTGGTCGTACTGTCTGCAGCTGGGCAGCAAGCGCTCACTTGAGAGATGCTAGGTGTCCATCTTTGTGTCTACCACACATTCAGAGTGCTTATTTCTGTGTCTTAGTGAACACATGCACGTGTAGTTAACTGATTGTTGTCTACCTTCCCCACAGGACGGTGAGCTCCCTCTCACTGTTTCTGTTCCTCCTCTCCACCAGTTAGCACATGGTGAGCATTCAGTACATAGTTCAGTAAGCATTCCATAAACAGTCACAAACCAGTGTTTGTCTTCAAGTTCCACTTCTAAAGTTATTTCTACCACTGTATTCATCACTGTAATCGGAAGGGTAGAAACCTATTTCCTGAGCCCCTCTTGAGTACCAACCACTGTGTTAAGAGCATTACAAACTAATTTAATCTTCACAATCACTTTGTGAGGTAAAGGTTATTTCTCTCACTTTACTGTTGAAGAGATGCAGCTCAGAGAAATTGAGCAACTTGCTCCGACTCCGGAACCTTCTAGTTTTCTTGTGTACCAGGCTTCCAGGCACCATGCTGTGAACACGTCTGGGATTAGGATCTGTGTCTCCTGGATTTTCCCTATGAAGAGTCTAACCCAATGTTGAAGAACACAGGCTACCCACAAGTGGACCTCCACTGCAGTCACTCTGTTTTTCAGTTGCTGCCACACTAAGAAGAGTGCTCCGCTCCGTCCAGAATGCACTGTTTCTTACAGCATCCTGGGACTGCAAATCTTCACGTTTTGCTCTATTTATTCCAACCTTGAGAGCATATTTCAGATTTTGCCTGTGTGCTACATTCAGAGCTGTTCTCACTGTCAGACTTTCATTCCAGACCACATTTTCCCCTTGGGTGAGCTTCCTTTCTCCTCTATCCAGGACATTGTCTTGAAGTTAGGGGCATCACCTCCTCACCCGGTGTGGGAGTCTTGGCTTGCATCTATTAGGACCCTCCTACCGTTCTTGGTGTTTCTCACGGCCCTCTTGGTACCCTCATACAAGTAGATCCCTGGCCACCCTCTGGGACTTGCTGGCTTGTGTCACATGTTGAAGTGAATACTTGACTAAGGTCCTTACTCTGGCTGCAGGATATAGGAAGCAGTACTGAGGATGTTAGCCATAGAAAGATTAGTGATGCCTGGAGTTGGTCAGGAAGGGTTCCTGATCTTGAGGCAAAAGGTGAAAATAGATAGCTAGAGGATGGAAATGGCATCAAAGAAGGCAACCAGTCAAAAGAAAATATCAGGGTCTGGGATGGGGAGAGTCCTACCCATGGATGGAGTGAGCCTGAATAAAATGCTTGTAGATCAAAGACACTTTTTATGGGGCACGGGATATCAGCATGGGCTGATGACTGAAAGCATGATCTCTGTAGTCAGACTGCTTGGATCTGAATCCTGACTACCCTAGTCATGCGACCCTGAGTCAGTTACTTAACTAATCTCTGTCTCAGCTTTCTCCTCTGAAAATGGGGATAATTATGACAGCTACCTAAATGGGTTGCTGTGAAAAATAAATGGATCCTACATTATCTGCCAAGGGTGTATTTCTTTGCCATAAACATTTCATATTAGCTTCGAACATTTTTTATAGTTAATGAACCAATATTGATGACTTGTGTTTAACTGAAGTCCATACCTTTATTCAGATTTTATTAGTTTTCACCTAAGGTCCTTTATCTGTTACAGTATCCCTCTCAGGCTACCATTTAGATGTAGTCATTATGTCTCCTAAGACTCCCCTTGGCTGTGACAGTTTTCTTTCTTTTGATGACATTGACAATTTCTAAGAGTACTGGTTAGATGATTTTTAGAATATCCCTCAGTTTGGATTGGTCTAATGCTTTTCACATTATTTGGTTGGGGTTTATGTATACTGGGGAGGAAGACTTAGATATTTATTTTATACTTTGGGTTATAATCTGATACTTTGTTTTCTTGCTCTAATCGTTCCAGCTTTGGCAGATGGGAGCTGCTTCAGTTGATTCCCCTGACAGGGATTTTAAGGTTGACTCAACTGAGTCAACTCGATGATTCAGCTGGATTTGATGCAATAGGCAACTGGAATTTTAGCAGGGGGTGACCTGTGCTCTCACTGCCTGTGACTGTGATTAGATGCTTCCATTTGGCAGATTGTGTTGAGCCTCTAAAATGGAAATTCTTGGGGTGGAGCCAAACTTGGTCACTTTTTTTCTGTCCTTTTCTCCCTGTTCACACTGTAAATTCTGTTTGAACAACTGAGAAAGATGCTTTCTAGGGCAGATTAATGAAGAAATGTAGTTTAATGTACCACTTCCTCAGTCCCGTAATACAGCTGACTTTCCTCCGAGAGCCTGAACTTTTTCTAACCAAGCATTAGACGGGCTTATTTCACAGGTAGGTTTTACCTTCATGAGGCTGATGAACCCATAACTCAATGCATGCTTAACTCCTGGTTTGAACATTTATCTCTTTATAATTATTTGCTTGCAGATTGCTCAAATCTCAGGGTACTGTGAACTCCTGGAGGGAAGATACTATATATTTGTGAAGCCAGTAACTAGCACAGTGCTGTGTTAGCTGCTCAGTAATTTTGATCGAATAAATTAAGAACATAGGACTGGAAAAGTAATTCATTTGTTTATCTAACTTGATTAACTTGAAATCTTATAATCAACTAATATAATAAAATTAATACTCAAGGAAAGTCATAGTCTCCCTGCCTTGTTGTGGTTGTTTTAATATCAACCTCTTAAAGGACTTTTGAAGAAAAAGAGTCTTTATTTTGGCTCGTTTTCCTTGGCTGAACTTCCCCATTGCATTTGTCAGTTATTTTTCGCTCAGCTTTCACTTATCACGGAGCATACATGTTCACTGACTTGAACTTTGTCCATTTTTTCAGATCTCTGTTCCTTGTTATGTCAATTCTGTTTTTCTCAAGGTAACTGTCTTTTGACAAATTTTCTTTCTGTTCATTTAAAAAAAATTTCTGTTCAAATTTTTTTTGTTCAATTTAAAAAAATTCTGAGAGTGTACTGCTCAATTTTCTTTAAGCTCCAACATTAGGGGTTTGATGAGTATGTTAGCTTTATGTATTGCTGGGATGTCTGTATAAGGAATCATCCAGCCTCTTGAGACGTAAGTATGAGTAAAGCGTGGCTGTCAGTGAAAGGCCCAGAAGTCGGAGAAAGAGAAGAGAAGAGATTCATTCTTGCTGTTGAAATTACTTCTGTGGCTTCTTGCTATGAACACATGTGGGTGCGGGACTTGCTCTGCGGTAATGGCGGTTCCTCCCTGGGAATGACCTTGGTGATAAATGCCCGTCCAGGTTGTGCTGGCCTGACGATATATTGGCCTTTCACGGTCATGTTCATTCTTCTTTTCACAATTTGCTTTAACCTATTATCCTGAGGTGACTTTTTTTTTTGCTTTGCAGTTGTTTTTTTTGTTTTTTTGTCCTGTGGCTAAATCAATGCCATTGTGAAAAGGTCAGCAGTTTCTGAAATGCCTTTGGTTTGTAAGTGTAAGGCCCATTTTCAAGATTTTGTCCCCCCTCTGGTCCTTTCTCCTTCCCCTCCCTCGAAGAATCAATTCCAGAGTCCCATCTGTGCTCTCCCTCTAACTGGTTCTTCTTTCCAGGTGTTAACATTGCATTTAAGTAAAATATGACATTGCCCTCTTTTAAGCCAGGCATGTCATGTTGGCAGCACAGTGTGTTCTCCATTCCCACTAACCTTCTGTAATTATCCTTGCACTGTCACCATTTCTGGGGTACTGTTTTGCTACATAAATGGCCATTTAGCCCTGGTTTATGTGAATGCAATGTATAGAGCTTTTGTGTCTGAACACTAAGCTGTAAGATCTTGTATTATAGCATTTGCCTTTTGTGCTTCTGGTATTGGCAGAAAGTAACTGTGTCTGCAGGTCCTGTGGTGGAAAGTGACTGCCATTGTGGTGCTTATTGGCATTACTGGACACTAATGGATGGATACCAGATACCAGAGAATGAATATATCAGAAGCCTAACCTTTCCACTGTTCTTGTATGTTAGGACAGACAGGACATTCAGGGCAAGGTGAGTGCAATAACACGCTTTATTTTAAATAACATCAGTTTTGGCTTAATTCATCCACTTTCTCCCTTTCAGTAGGTGAAAGTAAACAAATTAACTAGAGAAGCCTGGGATAAACCAGATAAGTGAACACATTGCTTATTCTTTCTAAGGCCTCAGAAGTATTTGATTGGGTGACCTTTATAAATGTGAACTGATCCTGCTCTAAACAGCCAGTAGCTCCCCAAGCTCCTAAGAAAGGCACCTGAAGTCTGCCATGATTCGGTTCCACCATCTTTCTCATCTCTTTTCTCCGTTCTTACCCACACATACCCTTTGTTCTAACCATAGTGAAGAAATCACGGTTCTTGTAAAAAATCTTGCCCAATCATCTCTTGGTGCCTTTGCACATGATGGGCTCCTACCTCAAGTTACCTTTCCCTGCTATAGTCTCTCACTCTGCGACGCCAGCCGATAAACTCCTATGCTACATTCAAGACACTGCCACATGTCCCATCCTTGTGAAAACTTCATGGTCCCTTTCCCCACCCATAAAATTGACCATCCCCACCTTTCTGCCACATCTGTACTTGGTATGTTATTGTACCCATCATGATACCTGGAGATTTTTGTCGGTATATCTGTCTACATCGGTGATTTCTGCTATGAAGGGAATATTCTAGGTCTACACTTTCCAATATGATAGCCGGCAGCCATATGTGGCTATTGAACATGTGAGTGCCTAGTGTAAGTGAGGAACTGAAACTTTAATTTAATTGAAATTAATGTTACAGTTATTGTTACCTACTGAATAGTCCAGGTATAGACCAGTGACTCAGGAACTTCAGTGTATATCAGCATCACCTGGAGAACTTATTTAAACACAGGCTGCTGGGGCTCAGCTCACCCCCATAATTTCTGATTCAGCAGATGTATTCTAGGATAAGGCCTGAGAATTTGTATCTCTAACAAGTGCCCAGGTGATGCTGATATTTCTGCTTCACGGCTCACATTTTGAAAACTGGTGGTCTAGATCAGTGTCAGCAAATTATAGCCTGTGGGCCAAATGTAGCCAGCCACTTATTTTTGACAACGTTTTGTTGGAAACAGCCTGCTCATTCATTTATATATCACCTATGACTGTTTTCACACCACAGTGGCAGAGTTGAACACTTGTACCAGAAACCACATGAATTGTAAAGCCAAAAATATTTGCTATCTGACTCTTTATGAAGAATGTTTGGTGACCCTTGGTCTCTAGTCTATGAATGTATTAATACTTAGTTGTCTTGGGAGCCTTAGCCCCCATGGCAGTGTCTGGGACAGAGCAGTCACTGGAGGAATGAATGAACAAATGAATGAGTGAATGGAGCATATATAAGATCCTTATTGAGGATAAATATTGGCTTTATTTATGACAGACTGTTGTGTGCTTTTTACAAACTTTGAAACAATCTATTTGAGTCATTTTTATTGGGGCCTTGAGGCATTTAAAATTCATGTTCCTTAGCAATTTGATCAAGGTGAAAGATTTGAGTAAAGGACCATGAGATGGAAAAACCACATTGTTCAGAAAGGTAGGAATATTGCCTGTTCGATTTATTAGTAGTAGTAGTAGTGGTAATATTTTACAGAAATATTACTGGAGAGCCATTTTATCCAGGAATTAATAGGGCGACCTTGTGTAGAAATTGGAAAGAGCAGGATCAAGGACTTGATCCCCACACCTGCTCTGTTTCCTTCAAGGGCAGGGATCAGGGAACTTTCAGATGGCTTTGTCTTGGCACTCCCTCTAGGCCACTAAAGCCACAGTGTGCTGAACAATTTCAAGGCTCAGAGACCAATAACTAAGAGCTTTTTAGAATCCCATTAAAGTGAAAATTTTAGCCTTTAAACATTTTTTTCTTTTCCTTTCTTGTTTCATATGTCTTATTTGGGCAAAAGAACTGGTTGGAATAGTTTTAATTTAGCAGCACCAAAAGTCATTATCCAACCTGAAACCTGCCAGTAACTTTTGATCTCTTCCTTTCCCTAACTTCCCATATCAACATGGTGATTAAATTGGTAAGCCTTGTAATATGACTGCATAGGTCCAAAATCCTGGCTTTACTTGTTATGAGCTCTGTGACCCTGGGCAAATTATTTAATTTCTCTGGTCCTAATTCCTAGGTGTTCTTGGGAAAGTCACCTGAACTTTCTGTGTCTCAGTTTCTATCCTGGATTCTGTGTTATCAACTTGGCATCACTGCCATTCTGTTCTTAAGGCCCCCTTTGTGTCATATTGCAGAGAAATGGAAAAACGTTTCCTAGCATTTCCTTCCGGGAGGCAGGAGGGGAGGAGCTGTTGCAGCTGGACACCGGGCAGCTGTGAGAGCCACAGCACTTTCCCAGTGAGCTCTTGAGAATGATCTGTCTGCTGCTGTTCCTCCAGAGAGCAGTGGAAGCTTCCTAGAGATTCTTTAAACTTTTAGTGGCTTCCAGCCTTAAAATTAGTGGCTTCATTGCTACAGCCTGAGATCACTGGGGTCTGCTTCTCAGCTTTTACTCTCCTAGTCCTTCCCAATTAGAGATGAACATCTCTAATTCTCTGTTTTCCATGCCCGGAATACATACAGTGGCTTATGATTTTCTAGTCACACCCTGACTGGTACAGTGTTTTCATCAATTAAATGCAAATAATGATAGTACCTGCCTTATAGGATTAAATGAAAAAAATGTACCTGAAGCTCTTTGAATGTATTGTATACTTCTTTCTTAATTTTTTTTTTGTATTCACTGCTGGAATATGAGCTCCATTCTATATACCTTTATTGGAAGCTGCCTCTGCATTCAGTCTTGCTTGCATGATATATCTGTTCCTTACATCACTAGAAGAATAATTGTAAAGGCAAATTTGATCATGTCTCTCCTCCTTACTGTAGAGAGCTCCCCTTCCTCCCAGCCCAGCCTGTTATCTATGAAGTGAATTGGAAATCAGCTTGTTGGAGTAGAAGGTAAAATCTACCAGGATTGACCACTTACCTACTCACAGCCTGTGCGGTAGCCCTACTGAATTTGAAGATCCCAGAACTCGCTTGGTATTTCACACTTCTGTGCCTTTGCTCATGCTGTTCTATGTGCTGGGAAGATCTTTCCATCTTTTATGCATCTGGTTAACATCTCTATGCTTAAAATTTTGCTTAAACATCACTCTCCCTGAGATCCCAGGCTTAATTGGTCACAATTGGTTATTTCTCCCTGATCTTACCACATTTTCGACTTATTTATCAGTATTCAAATTATACATTTGTATGTTTGTATTTTCGTTAATTCCATAAGATATTTGGGTCAACAACTTTTCCTTATTTCCCTTGGTATCTCTAGCCCAGGGACTGGGATAAAATAGGTTTGGATAATACATGTTCAATGAAAAAATGATCAAAGACTTTAATACTAACGTAGGACTTTAAACATCCAACACTTGGCCGTGGGGATTAGGAGCCGTGATGTTGTAGATCCTGTCATCCTATGAAAGCTATGCCAGAGTATACGGAACAACAGGAAATGTTTTGGCCAGTGGGCACAAAGCCTAATCTGTTAAACTGATAGTGACTGCGAACAAACTGTTGTTGCTGTTGTGGCCACAGCTGTGTCAGACGTTTGAGTTTGATCTTCCTAATTAGGAGAATATCTAATTCTTCAGAGAATGCTATCTTTCCTCTCGGTAGGTCTGGCTGTCATCCCTGGCTGTTTCAATGCTACAGGCACTTTAGATCACGCCTGCCTGTTAGCAGAAGATGTCCTGGGTGCTGATGTAAAGTTAAGGCCAGTGTGTCACGTGCTGTTGTTTCCCCACAAGCTGGTGCAAGAGAAGACACACATTTTCAGTGACTCTTCGGCTGCTCTTGGAAATTTTTAGCGAGTGGGCTTACGGCAAGAATGCTTAGATCTATTATTTACCAGATGGTGCGAGTTAGAGATGGATGCGATGTGGCAGGATCCTTATTCATTTCTCATCTGCAGAGGCTGCTTCCCATTCAGTCCTGTGTTCTACTTCATTCTAAGTATTCCTAGTGTTTGGACATCTCCCACTCTACTCAAGATGATTTAGTCATCAGAGTGTAGTTGGGAAGTTTTCGCTTTCCTCTCTGCTTTAATTGGTCTTTTGAAAGCTTTTCTCCCCTGCGGGTGGCAAAGAGCTATAATAAAGTTTGAGATAAAAGGTCTGGGCTTGAGCCTTAGCTCTAACATGAACTAGCTTTGTGATTTTGGACAAATCACTTAACCTTTCTGAGCCTCGTGTTCATGCTCTTTTAAATGGAAATGATTATAATTGCTCTTCCTACCTCCTAGGGTGTATGAGTCTGATTAAGGGCTTTCTAGTTCTAGGGCAAAACTAGAAGCAGTAATTCTTTTTCTCTAAATGAGTGAGCCCTTACACAGGAACACAGACATGGCTGAGCTTTAATATCACCTACTATCCTGCTAACGCCCGTGGAGAAAGGACGGGCAAGTATATGTGGCCCGGGAGGGGATTTGCGTGTTAGGGCTCCCCACCATTCCAGGCAGAGCATGTTGTACTGTGACGGCAGGAAGAGAGTAGAGTCATTCTACACTCTGTGAGGCACTCCTGTCTAATTAGGGGCCATACGTGTCTCAGTGGTTCTCGACTGGGGGCAGTTTTGCTTCCCAGGGGACATTTAGCAATGTGGTTTGGCTGTCACAACTGCGGTGGAAAGGGGGAGTATTCTTGTCACTTGGTGGGTAGAGGACATGGATGCTGTTAAATGTTCTACACGCACAGGACAAGCTCTCCACAGCAAAGAATTATCTGATCTCAAATGTCAATAGTGTTGTGGTTGAGAAACACTGATGTACCCTATTAGCCCTGTCCTAGAGTTCCAGGACTAAGCAAGATGAGCTGCATCAGGAGCAGAGAACCCATAGGAGGTGATGAGAACTCTAAATGGCTTGCAGGTGGATGGTTTCTTAGCCTACACCTGGATCCACCTGGATTCTGCTCCAGGTTTCCAGCCTAATAAGTCCAGTGCTTGCTTATGCCATGACCTTGCATTAGACTCTTCTCTGACCATTTTTCTCCTTAGAAGTCTTGCATCAGTATTCCTTGATGGCTAAGAATTTGGACTTTGAATCCTTATCTGCCGTTTCCTGCCATGTGACCATAGGCAACTCTCTATGCGTTAGCTAACTCAACCGCAGAGAGGAGATATAAGTACCCATCGTATATGGTTGTAAGTCAATTAATATCCACAAATAAAAATATTACATGCCAATTAATAAGCACTTAGAATGGTTCTTGGCACTTAATAAGTGCTTGTTAGATGTTAACCATTACGTGACTGATAACTAGACTGCAGAACCAGAGCATACCAATTCAACAGCATCATGTGCGTCTCATGCCATTTTAATTCAGCTGGTCAAAGCTTTGTTGCATGTCTTTCTTTGTGCCAGACACAGCGCTGAGCAGTGGGAAATCAAAAGTGCTATAAATGAACTCAGGAATCTAAGTAAATTTATTACTGTATAGTCCAGTGAGTATAATAGGACTAAGTTTGCTCAACTACAGTGGCTCCAAATTGGGATGGTTAATTCTATTTGAAGCCATCTGAGAAGAAAGTTTTTTGTTTGTTTGTTTGTTTTTTTCCTTTTTGGAAGGTTAGTTTTTTAAAAATGATGAAGTAGATAAGGAAAAGAGTATTCCAGATTGAAAGCAGAAAACTCTCCTTATTGTCCAGATAAGCCAAGACGGTTTGTCTTGGTTTGAAGCTTCTCCACGTCTAAGCCGCTCTGTCTCTCTGTGCAGCTTGGCTCAAGAGACAGCTGTCAGATTGGATAAACTCACATTTGTCTCAACTCTAAAGGCAAATAGAGCTCATTGATATACAGTTACAAGCAAAACATAATCCCTGTTTCTCCATATAAAGGGCATCTAGTAGTTTGGGTACCATTCTGAAAGTCTAAAAACTCCAGGAAAGAGATTACTTTGGTTACTGGTACTACTTTGAATTCATCTCCCTGATCTGCAGTAGCAGGAAAACATCACTCCTTCTTGCTTCTCTTCGCTTTTACTGCCTTGATAAATAGACTTATGTCAGAAAAGACATCTTTGTGCGCGAGGGCCTCTGAACAGTCTCCCTTTGTTCCCTTCCTTGCTCGGAAGAGACACCACTGTAGGAAGCTCATAAACAAGCACCAACCTTTGGAGCTTGTGAAGTAGAATAGCTGGACATTGTACCAAACAGCAGCGATTTGTGGAACTGTTTGACCTGGTTCACTCTCACGATAATCAGGCAAAAATCCTTCCTAGTAAGGATCAGCCAGTTGATAGTCCAGAAACTTAGGACTTCAAAAAAAAAAAAAAAGAATTAAAATTAAAATCTCTTTCCTGGAGTTTTTACACTTTCATAACAGGATAGTACCCAAACTACTAGGTGTCCTTTCTACGAAGAAACAGGCATTATGTTTTGCTTGCAACTGTATATAAATGAGCTCTATGTGCCTTTAGAATTGAGATAAATGTGAGTTTATCCAATCTTACAGCCGGTCTCTTGAGCCAAGCTGCACACCCTGAATGCAACATTGAATATTGAAGCTTGGCTTGATGGGGTTGGGGGTGGGGTGTGAATCTGAAGAGAGCTTTTTAAAACTTTAATACCTCTTTCATATTTATCTGGGAGTGTGAAAATGTCAGTGAATGATCAATTAATTATGGCCCATACAGTTGTGGATAATTGCTCATTCTCTTTCAAAGAACTTTGGTTCCTCAAATAGTTGCTTCATTTTAGGCACGGGGCTTAAAAAATTAAACTTATTTTCATCATCAGAGCACGTCCTAGGGAAGGCAAGTCAGATGAAAGCTTTATTATTGCTAATTATAACTTTATACCTTTAGAGAAGCACCTGTGTTGATTGCACATGAACTGCTGTTCTTTGAATGTATGCAGATTGCATTATGTACATGGTACTTAGGCTCTTGTTTTTTTGCATAGAAAGTTGTCTCTAAGATGTGACGTGGTATTTTCAGAGTTGTGATAGGCCCATTTGCAAATGTGTTTATGGTAATTAAACTATCAAAAGAATGCAACATTTTCTTTGAATTCTGAGGGGGCAGATTTTATTAGCTCCATATTAGGGCTGACCCTTGATAAAACTATGAGAAACAAAGTGAACTCTGTCCTTTGCACCAGACTTTCTCTATCCTCTCTTCCACTGTGGTTTTTAAGAGTACAATTTCAGCATTTCTCAACCTTGGCACTATTAGCATTTGGGGCTGGAATAATTCCTTGGTGTGAGTGCCTGTCCTGTGTATTGCAGGATGCTTAGCTAGCATTCCTGATTTCTACTCACCAGGTGCCAGTGGCATCCCTGGCCCCAGCTGTGACAACCAAAAATATCTCCAGACATTGCCAAATCTTCCCTGGGAAGCAAAATCGTCCCTGGTTGGCAAAATCATTCCTGGTTGAAAACCACTATGCTATTTGATGCTTCATGTATACAGAAAAGAAAGGAATCTAAGATGCTGTGACCCTCAATTATGTGCAGGGCCATGTGCTAGGTTTTTTGACATAGTTATCTTTAGAGGACCAGATGTACTGATTTGTCCAGGAAAGTCCTGTTTCACACCTGTTGTCCCACTAGAATTATTACTGGCATTCCCTTTCACTTTCAAAAGTATACTGGTTCCAATAATAAATTATATAGACACCCTAATTTTGAGGAAGACACTCAGATCCTCATAATTGCAGACAAGGAAATTAGGCTCAGAAATTCAAGCAAATTTGCCATAGGTCAGGTTGCACAGCTACTAAATTGGGTTGCTAAACCTTGAAATCAGGACTAAGTCCAAAGTCCTTTTGGTTGCTTTGATTTTTCTCTGATTTCCCCATAGTGATCTACAATATAACCCTTAACACTTACTGAAAGGATTTTAAGAACAACCAAGATGGCAAGACCTTGGAAGAGTTCATCTTTCTCAGTGTCCAATGGGGAGATGAGAGAGTTGAGTGTTGGACAATACTAGCTTGAAGTCTGATTTTCCAGCATTTATTTTCCGTGACCTTGGGAATGTGCTTTCTACATTTCTGTCTCAATAAAGTGGAGATAAGGAGCTGAACAGAAGGGTATCATAAGGGTTAAATTAGATTATGTGCGTATAGGGTGGCAACTGGCATATACTCAATAAATTGTTGATATGATTATTATTAACCCCAAAAGAATAGGGGATGGTGATAGAGTTCAAGATATAAAGGAAGATCCTAGGGGCTGTGTTAGGAAAGAAAGGCAGACTGGGGAGTGGTCCTGAGCTGAGGGGTAGGGGGACAGCTTACTCATGAGGGTTCTGTGGCTCCCTTGAGGGCTCTGCTTCTGGAAACAATATTCATTGAAATTTTGTAATACAAGCTTAAACTCTTCCTCCATTCCTAGAGTAGTTTGAATGTATAGGGAAATGCTGAAAAGCAAAGCACAACAAAGACCCAAAGGCATAGATGCAGAATGGGGGGGTTTTACCTTGGACATTTTAGTACAGGGAGTGCTAAACTGGGAGTTAAAAAACCAGCAGTCTAATTTTGTCCACAGCCAAGCAGCTGTGTGCTATTCAGCCAGTTATCCTCCTCCTCTGAACCTTAGTTTTCTTACTGTAAAATGAAGAATTGGGACTCAGCCCTAATATTTTCTCTCTCATTAAAAAAATAAAAGACTCGCAAAATGATTCTATAATAATGTTCAAAGAGCACCAAAAGAAACAATACAGCCGCCATACTCTGTCATCCCTCCAAATGGCTTGTACTTTGATTTTAAAATTCTGTGAATCTAAGGGGTTATCCCTGGGTAGTGGCAATGTGGGTGACTTTTATTTTATTTTTGGTGTTTACTTGTATTTCCAAATGTCCTATCAAGCACATTTTTCCATTTTTTGCATATATTAATAATCACTAAGCATCGCTCTAGGGCGTTGCTGCATTGCATAGAAGCTATTCTACCAAAACAGATGCGAATGTTTTTTAGAAATCCCTCACACAAAGAGGATGGCTATTTACTTTTCTCAAAAGTAATAAAAATTCCCATCCTTTGTAGAGAAGAAAAAAGACCTAGATATGTTTTGATGTTTCAGAATGTGGGAACAGACACATCCAGCTTCGTTCAGAGGCTAAGTTTTAGGAATGTGCTGGTTTCATTCATTTATTTTTCCGTTCATTCACAAATGTCTGAACTACCATCCAACTTAGAAAAGACCCTCTATATGGGTTTGCTTAAAATCAAGGAAGCCAGAAGAATAATATTGATTTTCATTTTTATTGTTAATTTGACTAAACTCTTCGTTTTGTGCCTTTCTTTACCCAAAAAGTTCTTTGGACATCTGTCAGTATTTTGGCCTGTGGACTTGTATAGTACCTATAGGAAGCACTAAAATAGTTAAGGCTCAGTTCTGGAGTCAGAGGTACAAGTCCCAGTTCCACCACTTAATAGTGTTTGTTAAAATTGTATTGCTCAAACTTCCTCATCTATGAAGTGGGAATAATAGTATCTATCTTATAGGATTGTTTCGAGGAGTAACTGGATATAAATTGCTCACAGAGTGCCTGGCACAGTAAGATCTCAATGGTACTTTTTATTTATATTATCCTTCATAAAGGGGCTTGCGTTCTACGGGTGACAAACGTGAAACAAAACAAACTTCCCTAAAACAAGACTTAGCAAGAAGACAGGATCCTCTCTCTATCTGTTTAGGTCCCAGCGTTTATTCAATAATCTCTAATGCAATAGTTTTTTATAATCTGGATTATTTTTCCATCTTTCCCGTTTATGTAAATTGTGGTTTGTTGAATGAAAAAACAAATCATCTAAAACTTTTCTTCCCGTCTCATGAAGTGCTGTCTATCCATTTCAACTCTCGGTAATGACTCTTTGCCACAAACTCAAAGTGTTTGTTCATCTCAATCTCTCATTCATTCATTCGTGAAACACTTGCATGCCAGCTCTGTGCCATGTCCCACTTACCAAGGAAACTGTATAAACCATACAGAAAAGGTCACTGTCCTCAAAGAGCTTGTTTTGGGGACTTTGGTCTGTATGATGTTTTTGAAATTTTCACCTATCAGCTTTTATTCTCTGCTAGATTGTTATCCTCCTGAGATACAATACTCTTGCCTGTACCTGGTATAGTGCTTTGTGCGCCCATTAGAGGGGCTCAAAAAGTACTTGATAAATAATATTACAATAATTATAGAAACTCCAGCCATTCTTTACTGAGCTTTTCATATGCCAAGCCCTGTGCTTTATAGACTAAATGTCATTTAATCCTCACATGTGTGTTATTCCCCTTATTTCACAGTCAAGAAAACAGACTTGGTAAGCTTAAACAACTTGCCAGAGTCTCAGAACTGGACAGTGAAGAATCTGGATTTGAATCTGGGTTAATCTCTTTCTAGAGCTTATGCTCTGAACTATCTTGCTGTGCTAGATGAAAGAGATGCATACGCACATGCGTAAGGAGACGAATGATTTCAATCTATAGGAAGTTTAGATTATGTATCCCCTGGTTTTCTTCATCGGCTAATTCTTCTCAGTCTCCTTCGCTGGTGCCTTCTCACTTCGCTGAGTTCTAAACATTAAAGAGTCCTAGGACCCTCTCAACAGACTTTTCTTCTGTTTACACTCACTCCCTTAGTGGTCTCATCCTGTTCCATGGTTTTAAGTAGCACGTATGTAAAAGTGATGCCCACACTTACATCTGAGTCCAGACATGACCCCTATACCCTAGATTCAAATACTTACTGATTTTTTTTATATTTACACTGATGTTGGAAAAGCTTATAAAACTTACCATGTCCCAACTGAGATCCAGATATTCCCCATAACCTGCGTCTCCTTCAGCCTTTCTCATCAATTAAAGACAATTATTCCAGTTTCTCAGGCTAAAACCTCTGGAGTCATCCTTAATTCCTGTTTCTCACATGGCACATTTAATTCATTAGCAAATCCTGCTGACTCAATCTTCAAAATATATCCAGAATCTATCTGACCACATCTCACCACTTTGATTGCCATTGTCTGGTTTAAGCCACCCTGAGCTCTCACGTCTGTTATGGCATCAGTCTCTTAACTCCTATCTTTCTGCCCAATCTCTTCTGCTCAGCGCTGCTAATGTGATCCTGCAACAGTGTACATCAGATCATGTCACTCTTCTTCCCAGACCTCTTCAGCAGCTTGCCAGCTCACTCAGTGTGGAAGCAAAGCTCCAAGGCCTTACCTAGTGAGCTGTGCCCTCACCTCCCTAATCCTATCCCCTCCTAACTGTCCCCATTCTTAGCCTCTTCCTGCCACACTGGCCTCCTTGCTGATCTGCCAACACACCAGACATGCTTCTCCCTCAGGGCCTGAGCAGTTTTTCTGCCTGGCTCACTCTCTTGCCTCTCCAGTTTTTTTACTCACTTGTCATCAAATCAGTCTGGTCTTTGCTGGCCGCTCTATTTAAACTGTGTATCATTCCCACTCCCTGACCCCTTCTCTGCTTATGTATTCTCCACAGCAATTGCCACTGATACTATCTTTCTATGTACTTTACAGTAGATGTAACATAGTATGAAAGCAGGGATTTTTTGTTGCCTGTTGTGTTTATTGTTTCAGTCCCTATAGAACATTGCCCGAAACGATCTATACACTCATTAAATATTTGTTGAATGAATTGTGTATTTACTTTGTGTGAGGCACTGTTCCGAACATTCTGCATTCATTATTAAATTGTAAAATATTCACCATGATCCTTTGAGTTAAGTAATCTTATTGTACAAACTTTAAGAGATGAGAAACCTGAGCTTGGAGACATTATCTTGTTCAAGGTCACAGGTAAGTATGAACATAGGCCTGCATAATCTCAACAACTCCTGCTCCAAAACAATCACATTCTCCTGGCTTTGGGTATGCCAGCTCAGATTCTCTGCCTTACCTCTTCTCAGAAACACATGAAATTTTAGCCCTTTTGGGATTTTTTCTTCTGGTGGATTGTAACACGGTCTCTCCCAGTGTCCTGTGAAGGATTAGCAAGCATTTTGGGGGGAGAAGTGAGGAGAATTGACACTAGCATTTATTTTTTTCTCTGACTGAGCATTAAAGGAGTAGATGAAAGGAAGGTTTAGGGCCAAAATTTATTTTAAACGAAATTTGTAGGGAAAATGCTAAACACATTGCTCTAGATCTCACAAGGCAGTAACCTACCATATCTGAGAGTGTCAGAAAGTTTTACAGGGCACCTCGTCTTGGAGCCTCAACAGGGAGCTCCTGGGGTTACTCTGGGGAAAGGCTGATTTTGCTGTTTCATCTCTGTTTCTGTTTTTCTACCTAGTTCCCAAACTCCTGCGGGGCAGAGACCATGTTTTCTGTTAGCAGCTAGTGATACTCTAGTGACTATTAACAAAGGTAAACAAAACAAAATTCCAAGCTGACAGAATAAAGAAATATATGATTGCTTGAAGTCCATTCCTAAAGATCCTCTTTGTAAATCTTCACACCAGGAGTTGATACAGATCTTCATGCTTGTTTATTTCTTCACTGTAGGTAGCTCTCAAAGATGTTGACGAGATTATGTACAAACAATGCTTTGGTTTTCTTGGAGTTGGGTCATCTTAGCAATAACCATCTCTCAGGTTCTGGGATTCTTCAGATGGGACCAGAGGGCAAAGACTTTTTTAAAGAGAATTTTCTTACTGTTTACAGTTCTAAAGGACTTTTTTTTTCTGTTTTGTTTGGATTTTTAGCAAGATGAAGTTTAGTTTCTCTGAAACCATAACACTCTGGAATGGTTCATTTATTGGACAAAAATGTTCAGCTAAAAGGCACTAGAAGGAGTCGTACTGCTGGGTGGGCCTGGCAGTGGAGAAGGGAGAGTGAAGCTGAGCTCTGCTTCAGGCGCTATGTATGCAATGCGGAATCGCTGCTGCTGCTGCGATGTGAGTTTTTTTAGGAGTCCAGCTCTTGCACACATGTTGTATAAAGTTAGGTGGATTCAAATCTGTGGCAAGAACATGCCTCCAAACTTGGTTCTTAGAAACTCATTTGTTCCCTGCAGAACCCAGCTGAAAATAGAGAAAAACCAAATGTAATTATAAAATAACCATATGTAGCCACACTCTAGAAGCCATTCTCCATTTTTGAAGGGACATAAGAATGTTTTTCACCCAGCACATAAGATGTCTCTGTTTGAGGCTGTTCCTTGGAGGTTCTAATTTAATTAGTCCAGGGTAGATAGGGCACAAGTATTTTATTTTATTTGTATTTATTTATTTATTTTTTGAAACAGGGTCTTGCTCTGTTGCCTGGGCCAGAGTACAGTGGTGTCCTCATAGCTCACTGCAACCTCAAACTCCTGGGCTCAAAGGATCCTCCTGCCTCAGCCTGCCAAGTAGCTGAGACTACAGGTGTACACCACTATGTCTGACTAATGTTTTAAAACTTTGTGTGGAGACAGGGTCTCACTGTGTTGACCAGGCTGATCTCGAACTCCTCAATTGATCCTCCCCACTCAGCCTCCCAAAGTGATAGGATTACATACAGGTGTGAGCCATCAGTATTTTATTTTAAAACTCTCCCTGTGATACTAACATGCAGCAAAGATTGAGAACCTCTGCTTTAAGCCATCTCTGGTCTTGGTGCTAAGAGAATCATTTCCTCCTGCCTGCTTAGGGTGCTTTCGCCAGAGAAAATTGGACCCATTCATAGCTAAGAAAACATTTAGGGCGCTTTAAATTAATAACTCCATGCTGAAGACCTAATTGGCATTTCAAAGGGCAGAGATAACAGGTAATGCTCATTGACATGGATGAAATGAAAAGCTGGGATTGCCGAACCAGTTTAATTAATTAACACATTTTCCCAAGAATCTACCGAAACCGCCTCCGTTTGATTTTACTCTGGCTGGCTGTCTTCCTCACTGCACTTACCTTTCCCCCTCTCATTTGTATCCACACTCGCTCTGCCTTTCTTTTTTCCTTTACGTTTCTTCTTTTGTTTATATTTCTCCACATTTTCCCTTTCCTTTTCTTCCTTCTTTATTTGGCCAGAGTTAAGAGATAAGGTATATTTTGTGCTGTTTGTAATGTTTTTTGAGAAATTGTACGTCCCCAATGATTTATTTTAAAAGCTAATTAGCCGGAGGAGAGTTTATGTTTCTCTTAATTTAAAAAGCTCTCAAGTTATTATTCTTTTATTTATATGTGGTCCTGAAAAGTTCACAACCCCAGATTTTCCTTTCCTCCTCT
Organism: Lepilemur ruficaudatus; assembly: GCA_963574885.1. Classification (NCBI taxonomy): domain Eukaryota; kingdom Metazoa; phylum Chordata; class Mammalia; order Primates; family Lepilemuridae; genus Lepilemur; species Lepilemur ruficaudatus. The sequence continues at coordinate 414 of CAUYRT010062180.1, read as the reverse complement.
TATGGGTTGTTGGCATCTGATAGAAATTGGTTCCCTCCCTGGCTTACTACAACAGAGTTGAATTGGAATCACCTGCGCCAGTTAACGCCTTCCCATTCTCCGGATTGTGGATTTGTCAGTGTTGACTTTAATGTTTCTGAAACCAAGCAGAGAGGAACACAGATTTTTCCACTTGTATGTAGAAATACAGAGATGAAGCGAATCACAGAACTTTTTGCTTTCTTATAAACATCCTGTTTGGATGGCGAGGACGTGCTTGTTTTGCTGTGCCTTACTGGTATTCACTGAAGGTAGAAGAGGCAGGGGTTTTGTCTTCAACAAATGGCAAAGTTAAACTCGATTTAGACTTCACATCATACGGTTAAATGTATGAAGTTAATTTAAACCTCATGTCACAAAGTCTGTATCATTTTC
>CAUYRT010062177.1:0-11193 GCA_963574885.1 Lepilemur ruficaudatus | reverse complement strand
TAGTCCCAGCTACTTGGGAGGCTGAGGCAGAAGGATTGCTTGAGCCCAGGAGTTTGAGGTTGCTGTGAGCTAGGCTGACGCCACGGCACTCTACAGCCCGGGCAACAGAGTGAGACTCTGTCTCAAAAAAAAAAAAAAAATTTACATAGGAAGGAAAATTTCTTTAAAGAAGTAGGGAAGAGATTTATTTTTATAACCTTTTTTCAAAAAGAAGTAGTTTTTTGTGTTCTTGAACATTTAGTCTAACTTCATTAGTATGTTTGGCAAATTGCTTTTGTGAGTGCTTATTTTTAAACAAGTTTTAGTAATTTCATGATTTACCTTTATTTCTAGCACTTGACAAATATTTTCTCATTTTCCTCACATTATATGTCTATTTTATGTGGAGGTAGGAATGTAGTAGCTGGACAACTGACACTTAGTATAATTTTTCACATGTCACTCAGCTATTAATAGATTCTAGATTTCCTAATTGGTTTAGAACAATGTTTTTCAGTAGAGAGTGTGGGAGACAAGGGGGCGCAGTTATTGGCGTTTGGATTAAGACATTTCTTTATCATGTTAGGCTGCCCTCAGTAGAGCCCCCAAATCATTGTGACAACCGGATGCTGTACCCACACGTTCCAAATGTTCCCTTGAGGGGTTGGTATTCTTCCTCTCCTCAGTAGAACTACTACTAGTTTATATAGAGGATAGAACAAATATGTACAAATATGCATTTTTTTTTTTTTTTTTTTGTCCTGAGACAGGGTCTAGCTCTGTTGCCCAGGTTGGTGTGCCACGGCATGATCATAGCTCTGTACAGCCTTGAACTCCTGGGCTGAGGTGATCCTCTTGCCTCAGCCTCTCGAGTAGCTAGGACTACAGGTACATGCCACCATGCCCAGCTAGTTTTTAAAATTTTTTGTAGAGTCAGAATCTCACTATGTTGTTCAGGCTGGTCTCGAACTACTGGCTTCAGGTGATCCTGCCACCTTGGCCTCCGCAGAGTGCTGGAATTACAGGCATGACCTACCATGCCTGGTCCAAATTCTTTTAAATTTATTGAGACTTGGCCGGGCATGGTGGCTCACTCCGGTAATCCTAGCACTCTGGGAGGCCGAGGTGGGCCAATCGCTCAAGGTCAGGAGTTCGAAACCAGCCTGAACAAGAGCGAGACCCCGTCTCTGCTAAAAATAGAAAGAAATTAATTGGCCAACCAAAAATATATATAGAAAAAATTAGCCGGGCATGGTGGCGCATGCCTGTAGTCCCAGCTACTTGGGAGGCTGAGGCAGGAGGATCGCCTGAGCCTAGGAGTTTGAGGTTGCTGTGAGCTAGGCTGACGCCACAGCACACTAGCCCAGGCAACAGAGTGAGACTCTGTCTCAAAAAAAAAAATTTTATTGAAACTTGTTTTATGGCTAAGAAAGTGTTTCCGCATTATCACCATTCATCTTTGTAAATGTTCTTTGTTCACGTGAAAAGAATATGCATCAGCTGTTGTTAGGAACATCTTATAAATGTGTCATTCAGTTCAAGTTGGTTGATAGTGTTGTTTGAGTCTTCTGAATCCTTGTTGATTTTCTATTTGTTCTATAAATTATTAAAAGAGGGGTGTTGAAATCAATCTACAAATACAAGTGTAGGTTTGTCTGTTTCCCTTTGCAATTTTATTAGTTTTACAGCATGTATTTTAAGGTGCTGTTATTAGAGATACAAGTATTTAGGATTGTTGTATTTTCTTGATGAGATATATTTCTTTATCATTGTAAAATGATCCTCTTTATCTAAAGAAATATTCTTGGTTTTACAGTTTAGTTTGTTTGATATAAATGTAATCACTCTTGCTTTCTTTTGATTAATGTTAGCATGGTATATCTTGTCCTTTTACTTTTAACTTGTGTTTTTATATTTAACATATATTCTTTGTAGGCAAGTGATAGGTCTTGCTATTGTTACTTTCACATATTTATAGCATGTTTATTGACTACTTCACATTACATAAAATTCACCATTTTAAAGTGTATATTTCACACAAATACAAAGAGAAGGACTTTGCCTATTTTTAAATTGAGTTGTCTTTTTATTGACTTATTCTGGATACTACATATGATTTTCAAATATTCTCACATTGTGTGGATTGTTTTTTCACTTTCTTGATAGTGTTCTTTGATGTACATGTTGTTAATTTTGATGAGGTCCAATTTATTTATTTTTTCCTGGATTGATTGTGCCTTTGGTGTCATATCTAAAAAAGTATTGCCTAATCCAAGGTTATGCAGATTTTCACCTCTGTTTCCTTCTAAGAGTTTTATCTTTTTTTAGCTCTTACAGTTATGTCCTTGATCCATTTGGAGTTAATGTTTATACATGGTGTGAGGTAGGGTTCTAAATTTATTCTTTGCATGATTAGTAATTTTTAGTTAATGATTGTCAGACATTGTGAATTTTACTTTCTTGGGTGCTGAATATTTTTGTATTACTAAAAATGTTCTTGAGCTGTATTTTGGGACATGGTTGAGTTATTCAGAAACAATTGATTCTTTTGGATTTTGTTTTTAAAGGTTTGTTAAGCTATACTAGAGCATTTAATCTAGGGTTAATTTTTAACCACAACTGATGCTCCCAGCCCTTTGTGAGCTCTAGGTGTCTAATCCTATTGGGTGGTTCTTTCCCCAGCCTTTGATATTAATAATTTCTTCACATGCAAGTGGTGATCTTTATTCAGCTGAATACTGAAGGGTACCGTTTGCAGTTTTCTGGAGTTTTTGCTCTAGGTATCTGTCTCATCTTCAGTTCTCCACCTTGTGAACTCCACACATTTGGGTTTCCTCAGATTTCCAGTTCTATTTCCTCAATGCAGAGACACTGCTGGGCTTGGCATCTTTTCACCTTCCCTGGACTGCAGCCTGGAAATCCTCTTCAGGCAGTAATCTAGAGCAATTGTAGGATTCACCTTAATCGTTTTTTGTCTCTCAGGTGTCACTGTTGCTTGATGGTTAATATCTTGAAAGTCTTTATTTCTTATATTTTAAATGTTTTTTAAGTGTTTCAGGCAAGAGGTTAAGTCTAGTGTCTTTTGCCCTTTGTTGGCTGGAATATCTATTTAAAATAAAATTTTTCTTAAAAATTGAAAACTCATTACAGAAAACAGATACTTTGGAAATTGAAAAAAAGTGCAAACATGAAAATAAAGATCACCCATGATCACACCCCCTACCATGAGCTCTTGCTAGTATGATCATTAACGACCAGTCTTGTAAATGACAATGTAAATGGACTATAATTTAGGAGTTCTCAATAAGCTTGTGTTTGCTTTGCCTATAGATGATACTTCAATGCATAAGAGATGATTTTATCCAGACCCTGATATGTGGGATAAGATCAGAACACCAAGTTTAATACCCTGTGTAACCCAACCCCTGTAGTCAACTGGATTTGAGCAACTGGGTGACTGCCAATGGAAATTTAAATGAGCATAGTCTGTAGAGGTGTGTGTGTTTTTTAAATTTTACTTCAGTGAACATGTCTAGATACAAAAGATTTTGGTGGAGAGTAGATTTAAACAGAAGTTATGATAGTTAAGATCTTTTTGGTTATAATTATTAGAATTCTACAGAAATTAGCTCAAACAAAAAAAAGAGGGGGAGGTGTTTATATAGATACAAAAAAAGTTGTATTTCATAGAACCCAAAGGTAGGTAGGTGCATTTGGGCCTCAGGGAATAAATTGGCTTGATTGCTCCAAGGCTTCCTTAATTGTCTCTCCTCTCTGCTGTTATCTGGAAATCTTTTTCACTGCAGACTTTTCCCCTTTCTATACTAAGTCTTGTGACTTTCCACAGCACCTGGGTTTGTAAAGTTAGGATATCTTAGATTTAGTTCTTAGGGATGAAACTCAGATTGTCTCAGTTTGTGTCTACTGTTCGACTTTGGCTATAGGGACATGGTCACAATTGACAAATACGTCTGTTCCTATTATTATTTAATTATTATTATTTTTTGAGACATAGTCTCACTCTGTCACCCTGAGTAGAGTGCAGTGGCATCATCGTAGCTCATTACAACCTCAAACTCCTGAGCTCAAGTGATCCTCCTGCCTCAGCCTCCTGAGTAGCTGGGACTACAGGCATGTGCCACTGCACCCAGCTAATTTTTTCAAATTTTGGTAGAGATGGGGGTCTCGCTCTTGCTCAGGCTGGTCTCGAACTCCTGACCTCAAGTGATCCTCCCTATTATTTGTGTGTTTTTTTGAAACAAGGTCTCACTCAGTCACTTGGGCTAGAGTGCAGTAGCTCACTATAACCTCAAACTCCTGGCTTGAAGCAATCCTCCCAGTCCAGCCTCCTATGTAACTACAATTACAGGCATGTGCCACCACACATGGCTAACTTTTAAATTTTTGTAGAGATGGAGTTTTGCTATGTTGCCCAGGCTGGTCTTTGTACCCTGCTGGCTGTTCTTATTGTAACATTGCACATATGGGGGAGAAGCAGGTCCTAGAAAAGAAGACAAGGAGGTGAAACAACATTCAATTACAAATTCTTCTAAATTTATACTCAGGGATGGGTGTGGTGGCTCACGCCTGTCCCAGCACTTGGGAGGCCAAACTGGGAGGATTAGGGGGATCACCTGAGCCTAGGAGTTTGAGGCTACAGTGAGCTGCGATCACGTCATTGCTCTCCAGCCTGGGCAACAGATCGAGTGCCTGTCTCTAAACAAACAAATAAATAAAAACAAAAAATAAAAATAAAATATAAATAACATAAAATAAATTAAATGTAAAACTAAATAATATAAAAAATTAAAAATTATTAAAAAAATAATCTTACACCATAAACATGATCCTATCTTCTCATTGTGTTGGTGACCTTCTTACATAATTCACCACTTTCTACCTTGTATTATCGTTGTCTATAAACATGTCCTATCCCTGAGTTGCTAGAGGGCCATGTCCACTTTTATTTGTATATTCCACTACATTTAATACAGTTTTTATGCTCAGTAACTTTGTTGAATGACTATTAAGGAATAAATAATTACATAGTTTGACTTTGTATGGAATGGAATATTAAGAATATTATATCTTTTTTTTCTACTTCTAGTGGTATGCAATCTGCCTTAGTGATGTTGGAGATTACGAAGGCATCAAGGTTAAAATTGCAAATGCATACATTATCAAGGAACATTTTGAGGTATAGATGAATTATTATAGTTTATGAATTTAAAATGTCAGTATTTTTCAGAATAGATTTTTGTTTCAATTATCTATTGCTGTATATCAAGCCACCTATAACTTAGTGGCCTAGAGCAGTGATACTTTATTATTTCTTACAATTCTGTGGGTTAACTGAATGCAGTGGTGCTTTTGCTTTGCTTGGTATAGCTGAGGTGACTTAGCTGCATTCACCTGGGCCCTCAGCTGGGACTGGAATATCCAAGATGCCTCTCATTTACAAGGGTTTCTCACCAATGGTCTTTTTATCATTTAGTGGTCTAGTCTAAGCCACTAAGCATGGTAGCTTGTTTCCAAGAATGAACGTTCCAAGGGAAAAGTTCCAGTGTACAAACTTGTATCAATCCTCTGCATGCATAAAACTTGGTAATAGTCTATTGACCTAAAGTTATATGGCCAAGCCTAGTTTTCATGGGAGAAAGATCAGTGACAAAGGTCCTGAATACTGGAAAGCATGGTACAATGTAACAGCCTAACACAACTGCCGTTGTGTTAGGACTCAATAGTAATAATTTTATTTAAGATTATGATCTCTCAGTGTGTGTTATGTATGTGTATATATGTGTTTTAATATTTCCCCCTAAAGTTAATTTACTTATTTATAGTAAGCTATCCTCATGGACACTACTCCACTGTCCTCAAAAAATAAAACCTACCACAAAAAACAGCATATTTATTTTTCTTTTGATATTGTAGACCATCTCAAAAATACAAAGGAAGAAAAAGTAATGGAAACATGCATAGGGGATAGAGCTGGATATGCTATATAAATAGCTTTTCATAATTTTATGGTTATAGTCTCAATTCCTAGTTTATATACCTAGTGAAAAAGAACACTGGACTGGGATTCAAGAGACCTAGCCTTTCGTGTTCAGGCATTGATAGTAATATATATACATTTGATAATTTACATGTTTCAGAGTTTAAGATCTTTGAAATCAGATTACATTATGTAATCAGTGGTACCTTATAGCATAATTGGCAACATTCTTTTTTTCTTCGTGGCACATAAAATAATGGTGTGTCATAACATTTTTTGGTATCTTAGAGTCCGTGAAATATAGTAATTTGCTCAGTGGCATTAGATAAATCGCCTAATTACTATGTACCCTCAGGATATAGAAATACATAATTTCCAATATGAATAATGAAAAATTAGGTGTGGTGGCTCACGCCCATAATCCCAGCACTTTATGAGGCTAAGGTGGGAGGATCACTTGAGGCCAGGAGTTGGAGAGAAGCCTGAGCTACATAGCAAGACCCCATCTCTACAAAAAGTAGAAAAATTAGCCCGGAGGATTAACTCCTCAAACCCAGGAGTTTGAGGTTGCAGTGAGCTATGACAACAACATGGCACTCTTTGCGGGGCAACAGAGCGAGAGCCTATCTCAAAAAAATACAATATAATAATAATAATGAAAAATTACAGAAAATATATTAATGTATACTCTTCACTTTAAAAAGACAGAATGCTGTAAATTATTTTTAAAAGTTTTGTATAAGCTTTCAAATGTATATGTGTAAATATATTTAAAATGACAATATATGGTACTTACATACTAAAAAGATAGTTTATGTTACTTACAGTCCAAATTCCATTATACATAAAGTAGCAAGAAATTATCATCTTTGGATTGTTTCTGAAAGACAAACTAATGGCAGGAAGGATTATAAAAGAAAAGAAGTTTGCTTGAAAGTAGCCTCTCTCAATACTTCCCATAAGAAAATTGAACCCTAATGCCCCAAAGCATCCATTGTTGTGATGAATTAACTTCTCCCCCATGCAACTGGGATGGTATTACAGTAGCTGTTTTGTCATTCTTAGGAAAATGGAGGAAATAGTAAATCAGATAATTTTTTGTAGGGCTTAATTTTCTAGCGACACTCTAATTGGGAAAGGTTACTATAAGTTCCATATAAATAAAATATCATATCACTATATCAAAGGAGAAGTAAAAATTATCTCAGTGCTGATTCTTACCCATATTATCAAAGCAAGATTTCTGCCAAATTATACTTGTTTAGCCATATTCTAGCTATTGTCTCTGCTACTATTAATATTACTATTACAACATTAAGCAATGTTAGTATGGTACTAATAAATGCCTGGTATTATTTCATGAAAATAATGATGGTAATGATAGAAGATATCACTATACCTGTTACTTGCACATCTAATTTTCATCACAACCTGATGAGGTAGGGGTATTACTTTCTATAAGAGAAAACTTAGAATATAGAACTTGCCAAGGTCAACAAGTTAGGTCATTAAGCTTTAATTTGAACCCTGGCAGTCTGTCTTCAGAGCCCATGTTGTTAACCATTATAAATATCTGAAAATGTGTATCTTACACATTACCAAACTGAAAATGTGGGTTTATAAAAAAGCATGAACTAGGAAGTCTTAATTTTTTTAAAAAGAATCTTATTTTTAATAAGATCAACATTGATCTATGAGATTTCCTTAGTGGCTTTCAACAAATAATGGATAAAAGGAGGAGTAATTTCTTTAAAATTATTCTATAGCTTATGCTTTATACTAACTCACATAGTAAATAGAAGTTAGGGAAATTTTATCAACATATTTTACATTGTACGTAATTATTCTACTAATATATTCTATGAATAGTGTTTATTTTTTCTTTGATAAATACAGATGGGTAGCCTCTGGGAGGCCGAGGTGGGAGGATCACTTGAGGTCAGGAGTTCAAGACCAGCCTGAGCAAGAGCGAGACCCTGTCTCTACTAAAAATAGAAAAATTAGCTGGGCATGGTGGCGAGTACCAGCTACATGGCTGGCTGAGGCAGGAAGATCGCTTGAGCCCAGGAGTTTGAGGTTCCTGTGATAGGCTGCCACCGTGACACTCTACTCGGGGTAACAGAGTGTGAGACTGTCTCAAAAAAAAAAAAGATGAATACAGATAAGGAAGTTGAGCAAAAACTGTACACAAGAAGAGACTTTCTACAGTTCTGTACTTCTTTTAGAAAAGAATTCTCTCTATTCAGTATTCATCTAGGATTTGCCAAAAAAGGACTTTATTATTTATTTTTCCTTTAGTCCAGAAGAAACATTGAAAGCTATAGATTATTGTTTTTGAAATTAAATTCATGTGTACATTTCATGTATTTCATATATTTTTTTCTCATCTTGATAGATCCTACTGTCAGTTTCTGAACCTTATAAAATAGTAACCTCAGTACAAGTCATTAACAAACAGTGTATTGAAATGACTTTAATCACTTAAACAATCAGGAGGAAGAAAGTTGGTATTGATTGTAATAGAAGAATTGAAACATAGTGTTGCAATTTCTTTTATATCATGGCTTTTTCAGCATAGTAAAGAACTCAATGATGTTTAGAAAACAAATATGATTGATTTTCTCATTTCTTATTAGAAAGCAATTGTACTGAACCCTAAAGATGCCACCTCAATTCACCTTATGGGTATTTGGTAAGAAATTTCTTTAAACAAATATTTCAATAGTATTTAGAATGTTTTTATTTTTTTAGTATGTATACTATTTTTATAGTATATATCTTATTTTACATATAAAAAAGTAAGATATAAAATATTTTAAAATATTATTTGACACAGTTTACTGAGTATTCAATCCGTTAACTGGCACTTCTGCATGAATTGTTAGAACATACTAAATTTGATTATGATCATGTTAAACATTGTTATTCTGGTCATTTAGGAACCTGTACAGACTAAAAATGCCTTAAAACTTTCTGTTAGACCTTTGAATTCCATATCTTTGAAAAGACTATTCTCATTTACAATGCTAAATGAAATTGGGCTAATCTACAGTAATATAGTATTAATAGAATCCCCCAAAAGGGTCTTTGCATCTTCAAAATATGTCAAATACAATCTTCATTCATCTGAGGAACAATATAATCTGGTTTTTAGTATCTATTTTTATGTGATCTCATGTCTAACACAGATTATTATTTTACTGTTATACAGGTATACCAATGTGTTAAGTACTTGCTGGTTCAAAAATCTTTTTTAAGACAGGTTGGCCACTGTTTTCTTTGGGTATTGTCTGCAGAGCTAAATATTTATTGTCATCTAAACAGTCCTGTATCAGACTCTTTTAAAAGAGAGGTAGATAGGCCAGGTGTGGTGGCTAATTCCTATAATCCCAGCACTTTGGGAGGCTGAGGCAGGAGGATCTATTGAGCCCAGGAGTTCAAGGCTGCAATGAGCCGTGATCACACCACTACAGCCTGGAAGACAGAGCAAGAACCTATCTCTTAAAAAAAAAAAAAAAAAAAAAGTAAATTAAACTAACAAAGATAATTAGTGAGGATTCATATACTAGTAAGCAAATATGAATGAGATACAATCTCTGCCTCAAGGATCCTAAGTCAAGGATCCAAAACTTTTTTCTTGCTGATTTCAGGAAATTGTAAAGATCTTTGGATGTTAATCATTTACCTCACCCCTTTAAAATGGACTTAAATTGTTGGTTGCTATTATTATTTATGCATTTGATGTTTAGTTTTGTCATTTTTCTTGGGTAAATTTTTTAACATTGAGTTTTTCTTATATAAAAAAATAGGAGTAATGATCCTATTTCATTTAGTTACTGTAAGGAAATGACAGAGAAAATAATTTAGCCCATCACCTGGCACAAAGTGAGCACTCAGTGGTAGATGCTATGTTACCATTACTAGTACTATTGCTTACTATTTATATTTAATCACAAAATATACTCCAGCTGATGGGTCAATATAAATCAGTCTTTAGATAACCTACAGGATATCCTGTAAAGTACAAATTGTTTAAACATATACTTGAAGATTCCTTTTATAATATCTATTAAGATGCTTAATTCTCTTTAAGAGGAAAAAAGAAGGTACAATTTGAATATATAATACTATTTTATTTTCCTGTAGGTGCTACACATTTGCTGAAATGCCTTGGTATCAAAGAAGAATCGCCAAAGTGCTGTTTGCAACTCCTCCTAGTTCCACCTATGAGGAGGTAGTGTGACGTCCTTTGTTAAGTTAGTACTGATTTCTTAACCACAGCGCCATTCTACTGTGTCCACACATATGGAGCTCTCATTCGTTGAGGGACTTGAGCAAGTTTCTAATGATCCAGCTCAACTATCTTACCACAAAGGCTTAATACTTAATATTCATGACTGGTGAGTGGTTTTTTTTATCCCTCTTTAGATGAGTGGCTGATAATTCTGGAATGCTGTCAGCTAAAGTAGCTCATGGCTAAAATCTCCCTTCATTTTCTATTTGCAATCTATACCATATAAAAGTCGTGAAGTAGAACAAGAAATAAATACAGCAACTGTTACTCCAGCATGTTTTAGGTACTTTCTACACAATAATACAGTTATTTAGGAAGATAAAGCACCTGTTTGAATTGATAAAAGAACAGTAATTATTACTTTTTATAAAAAATGAGTATGAAAGGCTCATATTCTCTCATATTTTCAAGGCCTTTCTTCTGTCAGAAATAAAATTTGAAAAGAATTTCTAGGTAAACATTTTTGGGTTTACTTAAAATTTTCAGAGTAAGGGAATAGGCAATTTAAAAGGCTCTCCCAATAGTAGTATCATAACCAGGAGGTATTTATTTTTTTTTTTTTCTGGGAAGCTACAGTGTAGATAATGATGTAAAGAATATTTAATTACATAATTAAAACACTGTTGGGAAACATTTATTGTTTTTTTTTTTTTTTTGAGACAGAGTCTTAATCTGTCGCCTGGGCTAGATTACCATGGCGTCAGCCTAGCTCACAGCAACCTCAAACTCCTGGGCTCAAGCAATCCTCTTGACTCAGCCTCCCGAGTAGCTGGGACTACAGGCATGTGCCACCATGTCCAGCTAATTTTATATATATATATATTTTATTTTTTAGCTGTCCAGCTAATTTCTTTCCATTTTTTTTAGTAGAGACAGGGTCTCGCTTTTGCTCAGGCTGGTCTCGAACTCCTGAGCTCAAACA
>CAUYRT010062174.1:0-19131 GCA_963574885.1 Lepilemur ruficaudatus | reverse complement strand
GGATTGATGAAAATAATTGAGTGAAGTAAATGTGAGCTTAATATATCTGGTGAGCCTTTATTCATACTGAGAAAATGGAATAATTTTTCAGTTATTGTATTTTTACAATAAGACAAACATTTAAATATGGATTTGGAATGTATCAAAGCACGAAAAAATGAAAAAGAAATAAAATAACTTTTAATGTTACCACTCAATGATGAAGGTAGACGCTACCACCAATGTTAAAGGGTATTCAGCACACATTTTGCATAAGACAATTGCTTTCTGTACCATGGATTTTCCAAGGAATGAAACCTTATTCCTGCCCCCAGTGCAAGTCATTTTGTAGGGAAGATAAGAATTACCCGTATAACTATAACACAATTATTAATAGAAGCACAGGAGTAACTTTCTGCGCCTCAGTGTACAAACTGAGCCTATCACTCCAGCCAACTGGCCTTTGTTCAAATTTGCATTTATCTTTTATTTCCTGCCACCCTTCTCATATTAGAAAGGTAGCAAAGCTTAATAGTTTTGCCTAAACACAAGTTCTACCTTGAAAGATGGAAGAAAAAGGTTTCATTTTTAAAAATTCAGACAGCCCCAAATTATACTCAACAGAAAAAAAAGCCCTTTAGTGTATTGATTGCAGTCATTAATTTAATATCTAGCTCTATTGAAACCTTTGATAATCATCAAGGTAAAAGCCTTAACAGATTATCTATCTAAAAGGAATGTGCTATGCACTATAAAATTTTGCTTGTTATCCTCTAAATTCTACACCCGAGTGCAGAATGTGATATGAGAAATTCTTTGCAGGATTTCAAGGCTCTAGATTAGTGATGTCTATAAACTCTCATACATTGGATTTTAATGTCTACAGTAGATTGATTTTGACCTTATGAAATCATATTGATTATTCAATGACGTTTTGAGAGCCCTACACCAGAAACATATGAGTCATCTTCTTTATAATCTTAATTTGGCCCTGGGAAATTTAATCTCCTTTATTTTGCAGCATGACTGTTGACTCAAACTGGTAAGAAAAAGTTGGCTCAGTAAATACTCCAATTAAGATTATATCCAAGCTTTGCATCACAGTTAGTGATGCAAGGTTTGGATGTTTACAAAATCACATTCACAAAGTATTTAATATTGATGTATTTATGTAGTACCCAGAGTCTTGTTATGAGAGTTTCACATACAAGATGAACTTAAAAATAGCATGATTCACTCATCAAACATATATGGGGCTCTATGGATAGCGCAATATTTTAGTTACTAGGAATTCAAAGATGAACAAAACAATGTTACTAACACATTGTTAAAGGAAGCATATGTGTAAATGAATAATAGTGATACAATGTAACACACATTTATTTTTATTAAGCTGGGTCTGATGTGTTGCAATAAATATAAGGTTATACTTGATTTACCTCCCAAGAACTAGTAGACAATTTTAAATCATACAATTTAGAGGAATATTCTAGGCATAGGAAGCAGCACAAATAAAGTTTCAAAAGCATGGCAATATGAGAACAATTTTGGACCCAACACAGATCAGACTTGGTTAGAGAGAGAACTGTTCATATAAGGGGCAAATGGCATAACTAAAAGTAAGTTTGAGCAGAACAGTCATCTACATAACAGGAAACTTTGGAATTATAGAGCTGATAAAAATGAAAAAAGTATGCAGTAGTCAGACTGATTCAACCAGCACGTGGCTTCTGGGGAATAGCAAACGTGAAGGTCATGTTGAGCCTGTATAATTGCATCATTACAGTTCCAGCTCTGCCACTGATTATTTGGTTGATCTTTGCCAATTCATCCGGTCTCCATGCCCTTATCAAATGAAGTAGCTGAATCAGAGGATAACTAAGCCTAGTTACAGCTTTAAAAGAAGCAGAAATTCTGGGATGTTTTTACAGGTGCTAACATCTGTGCATACTTCATCAAGTATATGCATAGTGCCCTCTTAGAGAAACCATCATCAAGTGTTGATAAGTACAGACATTTGATGTACAATTTGATATTTTTTTCTTATCATCTAAAGTCCTCAACCTTCAGGCCACAGACTGGTACCAGTTTGTGGCTTGTTAGTAACCCGGCAGCACAGCAGGAGGTGAGTTACAGGTGAGCAAGCAAAGGTTCATATGTATTTATAGCTGCTCCCCATTGCTCACATCTGCATGAGCTCTGCCTCCTGCCAGAGAAGTGGCAGCAGTAGGTTCTCATAGGAGCATGAACCCTACTGCACATGTGAGGGATCTAGGTTGTGTGCTCCTTTTGAGACTCTAATGCCTGATGATCTGAGGTGGAGCTGAGGCAGTGATGCTAGCGCTGGGGAGTGGCTGCAAATACATATTGTCTTGAGCAGAGAGCTTTGACTGCACAATAAATGTAATGCACTTGCATCATCCCCAAACCTCCCCCCATGTCTGTGGAAAATTTATCTTCCATGAAACTGGTTGCTGGTGCCAAAAAGGTTGGGCACTGCTGATCTAAAGAGCTTGAGGTATTTATTGAAAGCTCCCCTATTCTAGTGGACATGTAGCATATATTTTTAGATACCTAGTACCTCTTGAATATCTCTCATATGTGAGAATTTTCCATCTTATGAGTCCCATGTCCTCAAGGTATGAGCTAGGAACTCAACATTTTCACTTCTTTGCAGCAGAGGCTGAGAACAAGAGCTCATCTCCATCATCGACATGCATCCGACCAACATTTCATTTTAGAAGAGAGTGAACTGGAAAAGGAGGAGTCTGCATGGTGGAGACACCTCTCTTTTAAACAATAATTGGAGTGGCTGTAGCAGAGGAATTCCCAGCCAGCATCAGTGATGCAAGCCATGTGTCCCTGGAACTGGTGGCGGCCACCTGACTGCAGTAGTACAGCAATGGGACTCGGGCAGGTAACCTAGCTGTACAGGGTCCAAGGGTGGGTTTTGACTCTACTGGAAAGTCTGTGTACTACCTATATTGTTTAATAAATTTATTTCTGTTTAAAATAGTGAGAGTGGATATTAGTATTTACATCTAAGAATTTGTTCTGATTTTGCAATCTGATTTCCTTTCCCCTCGACCACCCTTTTTGTCCAACTCTTTGTCTGTTAGAGGTGTAGAGTTTTCCAGTATGAGTTAGTGCCAGTGTACTTCCCCCCTTGGAATAAATCAAAATATGTTTCTTTCTGTTGACCTTTCAATGATCACAGAAGTGGCCAATCTCCAAATAAGCGGTATCAGGACTCATCTGTGAGTGAATCTGGTATTATTGGGGTTCTCTTCTTCCGTTTGCTTTCTCACTCTAAAAACTCATGTAGAAAATTGGTCTAAGAAATAGCTGTTAAGTCTTAACATTTCTTGAAAGAGAGATTGATGGAGAGAAATGGTAAGGAAGAAAGAAATCAGAAAGAATAGGGAGAAATTGGATCTGTGATGAGAACAAAAAACAAAACAGTTGGTAAAAGAAAGTATAAGGAGGGTTGATAATTGTCTGGGGCTCTCTAACGGGAAAGATTGTGTATACTTAAACTCGTCCCCGGTGCCATGATGCCTTAAATTGTACCACTCATGTATGCTTTATTTTGATTAATTACTGTTCTCTCCTGTCATCTTCTTTACAATGGCTATGTCAAGCCCAAGTAACCTACCAAGTCATTAACAACTCTGCTGGGCAATGAGCCAGAGAGAGTCTTAAGATTCTCATTGCTTGGTTTAGCATCCTTCCCTCATAACCCCCACCTCTTAAACGGCACCCTACTTTCTTTCCCAGACCTGTCACCCTCCTATTCCTGGAAGGTTGCCGTACCTATGATCTCTCATCCTGTTTTCACTGGCATTCCAGGTATTTCTAAAGATTCACAATCTCCATGTAATTATGAAATTTTGCCTCCTTAAAGATATGAAATCTCTAGATGGGGAAGACTTTTGATTTTTTCTTTTTTCATCTTCTGTGTTTGCCCCAGCTCTGCAAGTTCTATGGGGAGGTATCTTCAGTTTTGCTTTAACCAAATTTTCTTACATTGTGTGGCATCAAAAGGGTACCATGAGGCTCTAATAGAGGCTCACACTAATAGGCTTATGTGCCATTTTTGTTCATTCACTTTAGGCCATCGAATCTGACTTTGGATTACCTTGAGGTCCTCCACATTTTATTCCTTCCACACTTCTGTCTCCTTAGACACCTTAATTCCATCTTTCCACAGTTCCTTCCCACCCAGAATGGACATACAAATAGATTTTGGTGGATTATTTGGGCACGCATATAATTACCTGGGTACAACGTATCTTGTGTAAAGGCTCATACAGCCTGTTAATATAGTTAGAGTTCTACATGGATTCAGTCTATTGGGTTATATGACAAAAGAAGTAAGTAGTCTATGGGGGTCCCAGTAAGGGTGTGTGTCCTGCAAAATAGCAGTTGTCAATATTTTTCTCCATGGAGTGTCCAGGACAGATGCACTGCTGAGGGACAATCCCTTATCGGCAATTCTCCTTAGATCCACTTTTTTTTTTCCTTTCTTTCTTCAAGACAGTATAACCAATTGCACTTTCCATTGAAGAAATTATAAGGATTCACTGGAGTCTACTCTCAATTTAAATATGTCAATCATTTACAAACCTTAACTAGTGTTGGTAACACATGCTCATGACAGATCTCATTGCTAATTAGAACACACTGGCAGGAGGTGGTGCCTCAGCCTTGGGTTCTATCAGCTGATTTCTTGTCTATGTCTCCACTGTCTCCCATATTTGCTGTACACACTATGCCTCGGTTACCTCTTGGTCTCCTTACCTCACCTTTTTGTCATTGCTTCCTCTTTTGGCATATATTTCCCAACAATGAAAAAGCTACTCACTTTTAGGTAATTGTGCCTTTTCAGAATTATATAACACAGTCAGCTCTTTTCTTCTCTGCCAGGAAGGAATGAGGTACTCAGACCTGATCTATCCATTCATACTTAGACTCACTCACCCACCTAGAACTTATCCACATAGCTCTTCAGGGAATAAATAAGGTAGCAGACTCCTTCATTTTGTAAGGGTCCAAAAAGGACACAGCTGAGCATGTTTCACTACAGTAGCACAGGTGAGCTAGAAAGTTCACCCCAACAAATCTGGGTAGGTACAGTTCCTGCCTCTGTGCTTGATTTCTTTGGCCACATACCTGGAGGGCTGCTGAAAATAATCAGATACAGGTTTAGGGTGAGTTCTCGCCATTGTTTCTTCACCAAATCAGTGAAAATTGACGTTTGTGAGGAAGACTCACAGCTGTGTATTTTTAAAAAATTACAAAGCCACACCAATTCAGTTTTTATATAAAACTTATTTTATTTAACTAGACTTACACATTTATTTATACTATGAGGGTAGGATAGAGAGAACTCAGGGTAAATATGATCTTTGTTTCAATTTTTTGTAATTTTGAATGGTAAATTTAAACTGTAAACTATGCAGACATAGTTTAACCCACATGAAGTCTAGAATCCTCTCAAAATGACTCAATATACATATAGCCTTATGTATATTTTAGTTTGCTATATATGTATATCTATATAGAAAAGTACCTTCCTACAACTTTGATTTTTGAAAATGAGAAGCTAAAATAGATGTACTTGTTTTAACTGGTGGTTACATTACTTTTTTAGAAAATATTTTTAAAATACTGATTTTATTGATTTTGAAAATATTTCCAGGGAATTTAGCCTCAAATAGACTTTATTCACTTCTGTATATAACTCTAATATTGTATAGTTTTTTTTCTAAAATTGTCATAAATAACAATGTGCTTTGGTTTTAGATGTTCTCATTTTATATGACCAGAAGAGGTTAGTTATTGCAGGGTATAAGTGGGGAGATATTGTTAAATTGACACTCATCAGAAAGGCCTATTTTTTAATTTCTGTGTCTAATTAAATATAATAAATCCACTTTAAGGGGCTTGTGATGTGTAATGCCTTCCTCACTGTGTAATTGAGCACCATGCCTTTGTGACCCACATTTATATGCACAATGGAACACAAAGCTGTGCAGCTGGTTCTGATGACATTGTCCAAACTCTCCTCTCTGGGAATCTGGTGAACCAATTTCTTGTAAAACACGATCTGCCAAAACTCACAAAAGAAGAAATAGACAATATAAATAGCCCTATAACTATTAAAGAAATTGAATCAATAACTAATAATCTCTCAAAATAAAAAGTAACAGAACCTGATCAAATTAAAAAGCTTCTTCACAGCCAAGGGAACTATCACAAGAGCAAATGGACAACCTATGGAAGAAAATATTCACATGTGGCACATCCCATAAAGGGCTGATAACTAGAATCTATACAGAACTCAGGAAAATCAGCAAGAAAAAATCAAACAACCCCATCAAAAAGTGGGCAAAGGACATGAACAGAAACTTTGCAAAAGAAGACAGACTAATGGTCAACAAACATATGAAAAAGTGCTCAACATATCTAATCATCAGGGAAATACAAATCAAGCTCACAATGAGATATCACTTATCTCCAGTGAGAATGGCTTTTATCAAAAAGTCCCAAAACAATAAATGTCGGTGTGGATGCAGAGAGATAGGAACACTCCTACACTGCTGGTGGGACTGAACACTAGTGCAACCTCTGTGGAAAGCAATATGGAGATACCTCAAAGAGCTACAAGAAGAACTTCCATTTGATTCAGCAATCCAATTACTGGGCATCTACCCAAAGGAAAATAAGACATTCTATGAAAAAGACATCTGCACTTGAATGGTTATAGCAGCACAATTCACAATTACAAAGATGTGGAAACAACTCAAGTGCCCAGCTTCTCTGGTTCTCCTTCTTGCAAATAGAATATTGTGGGTCTTCTGGGCCTTGATCATGTGAGCCAATTCCCATAATAAATCAATATATATACACACACACTCATGTACATACACATGTGCATATACACATATATGTATAAATATGTTTCTCTCCTGTTGGTTCTGTTTTTCTAGAGAATCTTGATTAAAACACTCCTTTTTATCACTTACAATGTTTAGTTGTGATTTCTCACTTTTTTTCTCTTGAGAAATATTGCTATAATCAATTGTATTAGTTTTTTTGTCTTTATCATTTATTTACTTTTTTATTTCAGCATGTCACAGGGGCACAAATGTTTAGCTTACATATATTGCCTTTGCCTCACCTGAGTCAGAGCTTCAAGCGTGTCCATCCCCCATGTGGTGCACACCATACACGCTAGATGTGAATATTCCCATCCACTCCTCTCCCTTTCCCCCTGCCCGACACCTGATGAATGATAGAAGTAAGATTGACAGGCTATCGTTCTCAAGCAAATCACAAGGAAAAAACAAAACACAAAAACAACTTGTTGTCACTTTCTTTAAAAAATAAATTTTACTTTAGCCCAATTAATAAAACTTTGCAAAGTTCCTTTGAGAAAACATTTTCAAAAAACTGTGATGCCTTTCTACTTAATATTGCTATGGAGAGCGATCATCATCTTGAATCCACCATCAACGAGGAAACAAAATTACAACTTGGCTTTGTCTCTGTCATTTCTATCTACAGACAATTATAAAAGGAGCTAGACCTCCTGCACTGTTTTTTGAAATAGTTTGTTCATTATAAATAAAACTCTTTGTGTCTGCTTCTCCCTAAAATTGGGGATATCAAAACTACCTACACTTTCAAAAGAATCACATACATAAGAGATATGGGAGGCAGAATATTGCCTCCCCCCATCAGATATTCATGTCCTAATCCCCAGAACCTATGAATATATTAAGCTACAGGAAAAAGAAGAATTAAGGTTGCAGGTAGAATTAAGGTTGCTGATCATCTGTCAAATAGGGAGATTATCCAGGATTATTTGGGTGGGCTCAAATGTGAGCACAAAGTCCTTAAAAAGGGAAGAGAGATGCAGAAGAGAACTAGAGACGTAGCATTAGGAAAGGAACTTGGCCTCAGGTGCTGGCTTTGAAAGTGGAGGAAGATGCGTGCCAAGGATGTAGGCAGCCCTGGGAGATGGAAAACAGAAGGAAACATTCTCCTGGGAGTTTCCAGAAATGAACCCACTCTGCCAACTCTTTGATTGTAGCCCAATGAGATGCATTTCAGACTTTGACTGCCAGAGCTGTGAGATAACACATTTGTGTTGTTTTAAACCAGCAGAGATCATGGTCATTTGTTACAGGAACAATGGGAAACCAATACAAGGGTCAAACTTGCATATACTGTTTTGAATGGAGAATAAAAGAAGTGCAAGGTACCATTATAACTGGCTTTTAGATTTTTTCATCTAATGTTTCCACCTTCTTCTTTATCTGCCCTTCTCTGGAGACAAGCGAACAATGCAGCTCAGAATAGAATTAGTAGGTACCATGCAGTAGTCCAGGTGAGAATATTGAAGGGAAGCAATAGGTGTAGTTCACAGTGAGCCAAGCAATATTTCAGAATATTTCAGCTGGCTGTATTCAGGTTGGGTCAGTCTGAAAGGACAGTTATGGGTTGTCAGTGTTACAGGTTTCCCATAGCAGGGCAAGAAAACTCACCCATCACTGGCTTAATGCTTTGAAAGCACTGAGTGGAAAGTGTCACCTAAAACCTTATCATTAGACTTCAGAATAAATTTTTTATTTGGAAAAAAGCATAAACACAGGGTCTACACAAAAAAGTACAGAAAAATTGATGTGTAAATAGCCATGGAAAAGGTAAAGAGTAAAATCTCTGACCTGGCAGCTAATGGATAATCTTTAAACTGATTTCCTGCAGGTAGTGAGAGAAGGGGATTCTTGAAAGAGATGGAACGGCATAAAGCAAAGGTTATACGAGTAATGTGCTAATATTATATTTCCTGGGTTCAAAGTGATTCTTTTTGCTGTCAAAGGCAACAAGAAAAACACAGAAGACATTTTTTTCTAGGTGTTTTCATGGTAGGTTTTGTTGACAACAAATTCCTAGCTTGAATATCCATTAGTAGAGAGAGACGCCAATTCCAGGGCTTCCCTGACATATGAAAAAGAATGTGGAAACCTCTTTGGAGCCAGAGAATTGAGTCTGATGAAGTGTGCGCAGTATACGTGCGCAGGACCATAGATTCTCTGACGTTGGTGTGCAATTTGTGAAGTAACTAATTCTGTATATAGCAGGCTGACTTTCATGTATACTTTAATGTTGGTTGTAGTAATGAATCAGGATAATGCAGAAATCAACAACAAATGGACAGAGCTCTGTCCTCTCCTCTGATGAATGAAGACTTTCTAATAAAGTAATTAGGAGAAATTGTTGATTAACTGCAAAACCGCTCTGCACTATAATGTGCCCATTAGCTTTGGTTTCTGTGACCATGTGTATTGTATGTACACGTGTCCATCGATATCTCTCTATGCTCAAGTTAATTGCCTTAGATGATTATATCATTATGTGTATTGAACTCCAGCAAGCAATTTCTTTTCACACTAATGACTTTATAAGTCCTACAATAGAAGAATTGCCCTTTGTATTGTTCATGAGAAAGTCTGGACTGGGTAAAATCATTGGCTTTTGAACCGGTGAATTGAAACCACTGGTAAACAAAACCTCTTGTTAAATGGTACCTAATCCTCACTGGGTATGCCATCCTTCACATAAATATTATGCATTTGTATTTTGTATATGTGTTTGTAATTTATATTTGTATAATAACAAAGTAATTATGCAACAGCAGTATTTAGCATTTTTTGCATGCAATTTTTATAAGTAGATTGTCTAATTTCATTCTCTCCAAAATTCTGTGGAGCATGGACTATTATCATCCCCATTTTATAAATAAAGAAATTGGGGCTGAGAGATATGAGTCACTTATTCAAAATCAGTTAATAAAAGAGTGAAGATTTGAGCACAGGGTTGCCTGGCCCCAAAGAGTTTACTGAGTATCCTATGACAGGGGAGCCAGGCATTCCTGATAAGAATAAAGGAGTCACACTGGGCCAGAAGGCTTTGGCGGATCTGCAGTTTTTATTTGGAGACTGTCCCATTGCTCTGAATGCTGAAATTCCCAACATTAGACTGGATGTGACCTCCTTTACTATCCCTACATTACAGGGAAAACCAAAGCAATGTGTGCATTGTCACTGACTGTGCCTCAGATGCTCGTCTCAGCTATTTACTGAGCCCCAGTACTTTTCTGGGCTTCAGCTTCCTCACCTTGCTTATGTAAAGCTCTGCTCTTGCGAGGCTTAAATGGAAGAGTTTGCCTTAAGTAGAGGATATGTGCCTCCTTGGCCTTGGTCTTATCAGTAAATATGCTGACTTTGGGCACCAAAAAATCTGATGTGATTAAGAGGTGGACACAAAGTTATATAATTCTAGTTATCATGAAATATGGTGAAACACCCAGGTGCAAAATGCCTGGGACCCCACATAATAATTTATTCAATGGCATTCAAAACAGAATATTTGTATTGTCAGTATTTCAAAGTGATAGCAAGACTCAAGCACAATGCAAGATGGCTGGAAAGGATTGATAACTGTTTTAGTGAGCCAGCAGATGGCAAATGTGGTTCAGTGGCAGAATGCAAAGGAACTAATCACAAACATATCATATGACACATGGATGGGAAAACAGATTTTTTTTTTTTGGTGCCCATTAAATTAAAATGATACAAACTATTGGTTTCACGTATAACTAGTAAATTCCATTTTTAGTATTCACTGAATATATGCATGCATATATTTAAATGAGGCAGGTATTATTACTATATTTAATAGATGCAAAATTCTTGTACTGGGCCATGTTCAGCATGGGATTGTTATATGGCTCTAAACATAACAGATCAAAAATTTCTATGGGAAGACATCCAGGTATATTCAAAAGTCAAAATACATAAGGTTTCAATATTATAAAACAGACCTCTTGGAAAGGGTCAATAAGACAGTACTATTAGAATAGAAATCTGTCTATTATTTTAGGCTTAAAAAATCCCCCAGTAAGACTAATATCCTCTCAAATTAAATCTCTATTTCTGTCTATTAGTTTGTTGGGGCTATCCAAACAAAGTACTGGGTGTCTTAAATGACAGACATTGATTTTCTCACAGTTCTGGAGGGTAAAAGTCCAAGATCAAGGTGTTGGCAGGGTTGGCTTCTTCTGATGCCTCTCTTTTTCTTGGATTGTAGATGGCCACCTTTTTACTGTGTCCTCACATGGTCTTCCCCCTGTGTGTCTGTGTCCCAATATCCTCTTCTTATAAGGACACCAGTAACATTGGGTTAAGTCCCACCCTAAAGACTTAATTTTAATTTAATCATCTCCTTAAAGACCCTATCTCCAAATACAGTCCCATTCTGAGGTATTGGGAGCTCAGACTTCAACATATGAGTTTTGGGGAGATATATTAAGCCCATAACACTGTTTTACAAGTATAACGTTGGAAATAAATTTTTCCCATTGTAATCCAGTACTATGTTACTATGGAATAAACATTAATTTAAGAAATATATGATAGATATAGTTGTGCTGAAGTTTGTAATTATAATTGCCCAAGGTATGGAGTCTAACCAGATCATAAAATAATATTCCAATTTCACTTAATCACAGATTAGTTTGTAGGCATTTTGTTTTTTTTCCTCCCCAAAGGCAGAACTTACTGCTCCATGCAGACTCAGATCCATTTTCCAGGTGCATTAATATTTTATTCATCAAATATTTATTGGAATGTTCATACTACCTAGAGTTTATCATTGTGTCATTGGCTGTTTATCTGCCTCAACTAATTGTGGTTGGGCTGGATTACAACCTACTAATCATGTCAGTAAAAATAATAAAAACACTCAATTGTCTTCTATGTGCTGTGCACTATAATAAAAATACTTACATCATTTAGTTAATCTTCACAGCAAACCTGTAAGGCAGAGACAGTTTTAATCCATATTGCACAGATGATACAAATGGGGTACAAAGAGATTGTATCAGAGTATTAATTTTCTACTGCTGCAAAACAAATTACCACAAACTTAGTGATTTCAAACAACATCCTTTTATCAGCTAATGGTTCTGTAGGTCAGACGTCTATCACGGCATGGCTGGGTGTTCTGCTTAGGATGCCATAAGGCTGACATCCAGTTATTGTCTCAGCTGAGTTCTCCCCTGGGTGCCTTGGGAAAGCTCTGCTGATAAGCTCATTCCAGCTGTTGGTAGAATTCAGTTCTCTGTGGTTGTAAGACTGAGGCCCCTGTTTCCTTGCTCGCTGTGGGCTGGGGAACCACTCTCAGCTTTTAGACGCCACCTGCCTTCCTTGCCATTTGGCTCTCTCCAGCTTCAAGCCAGCAATAGTACATCACATCCTCATGTTGCGTATCTCTGACTTCTCCCATTTTCCAGCTTCTAGATATGGATATAGAGGGTTCTTGTGATTAGGTTAATGCCACCCAGATAATCTTCCTTTCATAAAGTGAACTGTGTCACACAGCATAACCTAATTGTGGGAATAAATTCATCATACTCACCAACTGGAATTGTGCGTCGTGTTTACCAGGAAGTGAAAAACGTTGATCACCATGTTAACGTTCTATCTAGTGCAATCAGTTAACCGTGTCCCCCGGTAGTGCTGGATAATAAAACCTAGCAGCATGCAATCCTCTGTGTTTATTTGCCTCACATGTCTGTGGTTTGGTTGGCGGGAGCAGGAGGTCAGTTGGTCCGGTCTAGGCTTAGCTTGAGTTCCTTAGCTTGGACGGCTTCATTGCATGTGTCTCTTGTCCTTTATGCTGGGCTGGCGGGCTAGTTGAGCCTGATAATGGCCGCGAGAAAGAGCAAACAGAAAGATGCAAGGCTCTTTTGACCTGGGCTCAGAATTGATTCTTCGGGGTCTGATTACCTGCTCTTCATTTCAGTGGCAAAAGCAAGTAACATGACCGAAGTCAAGGGGCAAAGAAATATTCTCTGAGCCTTTAGTGGGAAAAACTGCAAAGTCAGAAGGCAGAGAAGGTAGATACAGGGATGAGTGAAGAACTGAGGCCAAAGGTCAATCTATGAGAGCTATGCTTTGCCACAGTCAACTTCCCTTCAGCCTCTGCTGGGGCTCTCATCTAGCAGCTGTGTAGTCTGAATAGGTTATTAATTCAAATCATTCTTTGTATGAATCTTTCTTCTATATTTTGCTGACCAATGTTTTCTGTAAAGAGCCAGATCGTTGATATTTTAGGCTTTATGGACTATATTGTCTTTGCCACAATTACCCTATCCACCCATTAATGCATGACAGCAGCCGTAGAAAATACATAAATAAAACTTTACTAATAAAAACTGGCTGCAGGCTGGATTGGGCCTGTAGGTTGCAGTTTGCTGACCTTTGTTCTATGCTATGGTTCGGGTATGGTTTGTGTGTCCTCACCAAAACTCATGGTGAAATTTGATCCCAGATGTGGTGGTGTTGAGAGGTGGGGCCTAATGGGAGGTGTTAGGGTCATGAGGGGTCTGCCCTCTCTTGAGACTGAATAGCGTCAGCGGGAATTTTTCAGAGACAGTGGGTTGTTATAGAGCCAAGATGCCTCTTGATTGTGTTTCTTTGCCCATGTCTACTTCCCCTTTGATCTTCTCTGCCACATTACGACGCAGCATAAAAGCCCTCGCAGAAGCAGGTGAAGTTCTCAGCCTTCAGCGCTGTGAGTTAAATAAACCCTTTTATAAATTGCCCAGTCTCAATAAGACGGTCTATAGCTAGTTAATAGTAGTTTGACTACACTTGATGTTTTGGTCTAATGCTGTCACAATAACATTAAATAACAAACTAGACAAACATTCAGTAGCTTTTCAAAACAAACATTTATTACTATGCTTAAAGCTCTGCAGAGAAACTACAGTTTGGCCTCACCTGGGATGGCCTAGCTGAATGGCTCCCTTCAGTCTGTGGGTTGTCTGGGCTTGGCTCCAGGCACCAGGTTGAGTCAAGGTTCAACATAGGTGTTTGTTTTTGGCCCGAGGCTAAAAGGGCAGTGATTACCTGGTGCAAACTATGCTTATGGCGGTTTGGAAAAAGGGGAGATCCAGGAATGCTCTGCAGGGTCTCATGTCATGTTTAGTAACATTCCATTGGCCGGAATTCACATGGCCAAGCTGAACATCGATAGCATGATAAAGTATACTCTGTCTGTAGTGAGAAAGATAGGCAAGTGAATATTTGGAGGAAAAAAATTCCAAATTATTACATCTGGTCAAACTATAAGATATGCCAGTTTCTTCTAACTATTGTTAATGTTTTCTTCTGTTGTAACTAAAACATTTTGCACAAATGAACCCATTTATGGGAATATATGGTAGAACAATTTTAAATTAACAAGAAGCACTCCACTCTAAAATGTACATATGAGAAAAGTGTTTGCTTGATTATTTATATATTCCCCCATCCTTCATCAATTTACTTGGGACACTCACCAGCTACAAAACAACAGTGAGAAAACTCACTAGAAGCCAATCACTGCCCACAGAAATGATGACAACTGCCAATCAAAATCTCAGCAGGTAAATTTGCAGAAGCACTGCAAGGAGGTTTATAGAACATACTCTATTGCTGATTAGTTCGATTTCACCCACATCATGGCTCATCTGTGTGAAATGGGCCATGTAAACCAAGAGGAAAGACCAGATATAAAGCTGACTCCAAGAGTTGAGTTATATCTTGGAGTCAGTTTATGACAAGTGTTTCTCAAATTCAGTGGGATATTAGTGTCACCTGAGCTAATAATAATAATAACAATAATAATAACAACAAATCCCTTTTGGGGATTCTGGGATGATATTGGCAATGGTAGAATAATTTTTCCAAATATCCACATAAAACAAGCTGGAACAATTCAATAGCAAATCCAAAAACCCTTGGCCCATATTTACAACAAAACTATATGACAGGGTGTTTTGGTTATGCTACATAATAAATCATCCAAAATTTAGGGGCTTAAAATTACAACAACATTTTATTATCTTTTATGATATCTGTTGGCTGAAAAAATTGGAACCAGCTTAGGTGAATGGTTCTAGCTCTGGGTCTCTCCTAAGGTTGCAGCCACATGGTGGCTCTGAAACTGGATCTATCAGCATGTGCTGAAGCAGCTCAGATTTGGCCAGGCAAGTCTCTTTTTTCATGTGTCATCAGGGTGTCTCCATGCAGAATCTCCAACTCAGGCAGTTTGGGCTTCTGCAGAGCATGACATCCTCTGGGAAGTCAGACTGCCTATATTATGTCTGAAGGCATCGAAAGTATTCCATCAAGCCAGGTGGGAGCTTCACAAACTCAGGTTCAACTTTAAAAGTCACTGGTGGCATTTCTGGCACACTGTATTTATAGACTCAGTCAAAAAGGACAGTCAGGTTTCAAGGAGAGAGGACATAGACCCCACCCATCAGTGGAAATGGTGTCAAAACCACATTGTAATGTGACCATGTGGAATGGCAAATATTGTTGCAGTTCTCTTTGAAAAGTATTGCCTTCTATACAGCATATCTCCCTGAACCCCAAAATACAAGTGACTGGGGACAGATTACTCAGAGCCCCAAGACCTGCTTGATGCTGGCATCCTGTGAGAGGACGATGAAGGAGCATACAGCATGTACTCCCCGGAAGCAAAACAGGTGGATTTCAGAAAAGCAGCTGAAATGGGGAGAGATTTTGCCTTTTCCAACTGTGGGGGATGCATGGGTTTGGCTGGAGAAGTGTAGCCTTATGTACACTCAAAAGTAACCTGCCACCACTTCCTTATAAAAGTGTCCACAATGGGGATAAACTGGTGGAAAATTAATCAATAATAAATAGGATGGGGCATCAGAAATAAGGGAAAAAGATGCTCAAATAAAAGTTAGAGGAGAGCATCAGGCTATCTCTGGAAGCAAGTCATAATAACGAGGTGTTAAGCAGTTGCAATAGGATATTGATGATCAAGGGCACAAACTAGGCTAAATACGCTGGACTTAAAAATTTAGCAGTTTAGGCCAGAGGCTTGGTTTAAAAAGCCTGGACAAGAGTCTAAAAATGGGCAAAGGTCAAATAGGTATAGGCAGAAACCCAGGGTGTTTCAACTCAATGAGAGACTCATTAGGAATAATTCCAAAGGCAGAGAGTGATCACCTAGAGGTGTTGCAGCTTTTTTGCCTCCCAGTTTTATAAGGCATGGCAAGCTGAATAAAGTATTGGCTTTAAATTAACCACCATGTTTTTAACCAGTTGAACTTCCATTCATTCACTTTGGCATTTTTCTTTCATTCACTTATCAGATACTAATTAAACTCCTATTATACCAGAAACTATGATGATGCTGGCAATATAGCCTCCTTGTTTCCTTGCTCACCTGTACACACCTCATTTTATTTGAATCCTGTTTGAATCCTAACTCAGTTCAATTTTAATTTCTCTCATCTTCAAAAGGACTCTAAGCTTATATTTGGTTTTCTTATGTTTGACCTTCTGTTCTCCGTAACGTGCTTTGGATGGGCTAACTAACCTCTTTGTCTTTTTGTTCTCCATTATGGTAAAGATCTACCCACCTGAGACCTGGACTCTGGAGAAGAGTGTTGTAGGAGGGGTATTAAGAAGCTTGGGGTAGACTTCATGGGGAGGAGATGTTGATAAACAGTGATTGGGAGCAGAAATGAGCAATGTTAGACCCAGAGAAGAAATACAAGATAATATGTTTCTCGTATTTTATTTCAGAGATATAACGTAGCAATAGGTGTGCATCATTTCTATGTCCCTTTCTATATTTCTTAATATCATATGTCTCAAGAAAAGTTGTATTAAGCCTCAGATTGAAAACAACTTATATTTGATGTTTATAAGCACTTGAACTGTTAGAATATTCTACAATTTTGATTAACGAGGGAAACCACCATAAGTTATAATCATGGAATGTGTGAGTGACAGAGTTGGTAATTGATTTTGAAGCTTAAGGAGCCTAATTAATATTCTTGCCTGAAAGTAACATGTTACATTTATACAGAGGTTGGTCCAAGGATTACCAGAAAATAGGACCTATATTTCTTTTAATAGAAAAAGTAAGTTTTAAACTGTTTTAAACATGAGCTAGGTACACGTTTCTGTGTCACACTGTACTTGTAACATTGATTATGGTATTAAAAATTCAAAAGAAAATGTTTCCCATCAAGAGTCATCATGATGAAAAAATATTGGAATGCCCCCAAAACTTCTAGTTTTGAATGAAACTTAGTGTAATTCTCTTGGCATTACTCAGTTAATCACAATAGATTGACTTACTGCAGAACCATTTAACACTGCCCTTTAAAAATTTGAAGAATGAAAATACAGTTTAAGTAATTGATGCTAAATTGTTCTTTCTGCCAACATTTAGTTAGAGAGTTTAATTGCCTCTTAGGGCAGCACCTTTTCTATGGCACTTAAAGAGTAATACCAGTATAGACAGTGCTTGTCTACTTATAAGGAATGGCATTTAATGCCCTATTCAGCTCATCAAGTGCACCATCTGTTATTCAAGTGCATACATGGAAGGCGAGACAAGTTGTAATGCAGCCCTGTTTCATAGCATGTTGAATGGTCATTCTGTTTGTCAAAACATTGATCTTACTCGTACTGAGTCTGGCTGAAGAACAGTGCTACTGTATAGGCTTTGAAGGGGCATGAATAGCTCTGAATCTATACTGAAATTATAAAACTAGCCACAGACACAATTTTTGATCAATACAAAAGTTAATCTTTTCTATGGGGAGATGAAGGGGAATACAGCTTCCAATAGAAGTTGGATGGTACCTTTGCAAAGCCCTTTGACATAAGGCATCTACTTGATCCTCATGGCAACATAGCAAGGTAATTTATCCAAGGTCATGGAGAGAACTAGAAGCCAAAGCTTCTGAATTCAACCCAAATAATACTTTGATTAAAGCTTAATATTTTAGTGTTTTATTGTCAAATGCTTAATATCTGGTTTTGTCATCTGTTTTTTTATGTAAGGTAGTAGTATAACACGATTGTGTTAAGGAAACAGTGGGACCTTCTTGATTGGCAATTGACTACTTAGGGAAAGATGCTAGAAGTCCCATATGTTGAGTTCTGAGAATTACAGATGTTTGTGCCAACTTCTTCTACACAAAGCTTATGGATGTGCCAGTTGAGAGAGCCAACCTTATCACCATAATACCATCCTCTCACCCTTCCTCTACACTCCCTTGTCCCTACCCCCCCTTTTTTTGGAGGAATGCAATATATGTGAATAATTACAGCTAATATTCCATTGAGTATCTACTATGTGCCAGGCACCGTCCTGAGAGCATAAGAATTCTCTCCTCCCCTCCACTCTCCAAGACGAGGAAGACGCCAAGAAAGTGACTTGTAATATTTGCTAGCAACTGTGAAAAGTGGAAACACACATGCTGTTTCCTGATCTGCTGTTTGATATCTCAATGACTGATTGACTCAGCCTCTTCTACAAGAGGAGGCATGCTGGGGAGGTGCTGCGGCTGGAAACTTAATCCCCCATGTGGCAGTACTGGGAGGTGAGGCCTTTAAGAGATGATTCGATCATGAGGGCTCTTCCCTCATGAATGGATTAAACCAATCATAGGTTCATGGATTAATGAGTTAGGTTAATGGACAAATGGGTCATCATGGGAGGGGAACCTGTGGCTTTATAAGAAGAAAAATGGAGTCCTGAGCTAGCATGCTAAGCCCCCTTGCTATGTGATGTCCTCCTGCATGTATTTCATGGGCAAATATCACACCATGAAATGGTCTCTGCAGAGAGTCCCTACCAGCAGGAAGCCCCTTGATCTGGCACTTCTCAGCTTCCACAACTGTGAAAAATAAATTTCTATTCTTTATAAATTATTCAATTTCAGATATCTGCTACAAGCAACAGAAAATGGACTAAAGCAGGTGGTTTCAGAAAGAATATCATGGGGAGCACCACCAGGCAGAGCTGGGCCATTACACCCTCCCATCTTTGAATTTCCAATTGCCAAGAAAAAAAAACACAGATGACTTACAACTTATAATGATCAGACTTGAGATTTTTTTTTGATTTTGTGATGCATTTATAAGGATATTAAATGCATTTCTTCTGATATTTTTGACTCAAGATGGGCTATCTGGATGTAGCCCTATTGTAGGTTGAGAACAGAAAAGAGAGAGAGATATGTTGGTTTAGGAATGG
>CAUYRT010062171.1:0-27060 GCA_963574885.1 Lepilemur ruficaudatus | reverse complement strand
AGAGTGCCGTGGCATCAGCCTAGCTCACAGCAACCTCAAACTCCTGGGCTCAAGTGATCCTCCTGCCTCAGCCTCCCGAGTAGCTGGGACTACAGGCATGTGCCACCATGCCCGGCCAATTTTTTCTATATATTTTTAGTTGGCCAATTAATTTTTCTATTTTTGGTAGAGAAGGGGTCTCGCTCTTGCTCAGGCTGGTTTCGAACTCCTGACCTTGAGCAATCCTCCCAACTCGGCCTCCCAGAGTGCTAGGATTACAGGCGTGAGCCACCGCGCCTGACGGGGATTTTAATAAATACTTAAGATTTATTGCCTGAAGAAGGAAGGTGATCAGTGGAAAGAGAAATCGAGGATGATTTCCAGCTTTCTGGCTTATGTGACCGGACAGATGGTGATGCTGTCATCCAAGGCCAGGTTTACTTGTAGGGGCAGGTGTGGGTCAGAAGACCATGGATTCGTTTTAGACGGGTTGACTGTGTGCTTTTTGGCCGACACCTAAGCAAAGGTAGCCGGTTACAATGGCTGGGTGTACATTTCTCTAGACTGCAGCTGAGAGATCTAGTTCAGGGATACCACTCCGGAGTGTTATTGTTCACGTAATGGTGAAATTGTGGAAATACAAGAGACTACTAAGGGAGAGCTAGGAGGAGGGTAGTGACAATCTGGGGATAATGCCTGCATTTTAATGAGCAATCAAAGGTAAAGGGGCCACGGAGAAGACTGAGAAGCTGTGGCTAGAAAAGTAAGTGGAAAATCAAGAAGGACAGTGCGAACAGGAGTCGAGGAAGGACTCCAGAATGCTTGCTGGGGTTGACCGTCAGGAGGTACCTAGAGCCCTCTGTCCTTAGGAGTGGAGAAGGTGCTGGGGACCAGGCCAGTGCTGTTACAGGAATTGACAGTGAGTAGAGGCTGAGGAAAGAGAAGACCCCCAGCTTAGACCGCGCTTGCAGGTAGCTTGGCCTACGACAGGAGCAGAGCAGGAAGACGGGGACACGGGAAGACTTTTGGACCGTGGAGCGTACTCAAGTGTTTTTAGGCAAAAGGAAAGAAACCATTAGAAAAGAAGTTAGAAATACAAGAGAGGGAGGAAAGAATTGACAGTAGAGGGTGGCCCTTGAGAAAATAGGCATGAGAACGCTGGCGGACGGATTAGCTGTAGGTACGAGTGAGGACTTTCTGAGACCACAGGCGAATAAAAGGTGTGGGTGAAGCTGGAGGATGGGAGGTCGGGAGTGCAGAGCCAGAACGCAGAGACTGTGGACCCCAGCCTGCTGTCTGTCTCTGACTGTGTGGTTGAAATTGAAGCATGTGCTGAAAGTTGGAGGCTTTCAAAAGAGAACCCTGGAGTTGCTGGAGAAACCTCTTGAAAGTGTAGCTGTCGAGGGAGGTGACCGAGGCCTGGGGAAACGCAGCGAGGTGAGCACTGGGGTCATGGTGTAGAGCCGGAGAGATGTGCCACGGCGCAGTGCCAGGAGGTGCAGCCCCGCGCTGGTGTGTGTGGTGGCAACCACGATCACTGGGCATCAGCCAGACACTCAGACTTGTGGGGTCCCAGCGGCCTTTCTGTGCAAAAATGGGTTCTACAAGACGATTTCTGTTTCCAGTGACAATTCCCTTGCCTGAATGTATCATGAAAGTCTTTTTTAAAGGTTTACTTTGTTTCAAAAAAGGGGATGGGGATAGGTTACGAGGGTTAGAGGAGGTTCTGTGTGTCAGGTGCTTTGTAGAGTGTTGGCCCCTTAACAGACATTCAGTGAGTGATGAGTATTACTGTTGTTGTTGTTGTTTTTGTTGTCCATTCTGGAAGTCTGTCATGTGGGCTGGGGTTGTCTTTAGCTTTCTTCTTTCTGTCTCTACTGTTCAGTTGATATCACCGCTTGCCCCTCTCTTCCAATGCAACAACCGGCTCCTCCTTGGATGTCAAAGTCAGGTATAGACAAGAGTTATCCTAACTGTTTCCTCAAGCTCTCAGGGGTGAAATTTATGACAAGTCCGATTTAGTATATATCAAATGTCTGGCTTCTATGCAGATATTTAAAAAGGTATCCAGGACAGTGAAGGCTCCCTTTTCCTGGTACATTTTGCTTCTATGCTATTTTTTTTTTATCAGTGCCTTGAATTGTTTTTATCTATTTTTTTATCTGACCAGATAATTTATAGTCAACCACAATAACTTTATTTTCCTCCTCTAAGTGATGTAAACTGCTCGATGATTAGAGTGCTTCCTCATACCATCCTCCATTGGCATGCTGATGTTAAGTATCCTTTTGTACCACAAGTAGATGGAATCTGTGAGGTTATGTTTACTAGTTTGTGTTATAATTGCAAGCTCAGCCTTTGTGTCAACCATTCTCTACATTCTTTCTTTCGTTCATTTGAGAACTTTTTGAGCCAGTCACTGATTACCGTGTTGGGATACAGGAGTGAATGAAACAGTCTCTGTTCCCATGGAGCTGGTGTTCTTGAAACTGACAGGTAATGAACGCGTAACATACAAGGTTGCCACCAGTGCTGCAATGGGCGAGGGAACATGAGATCCGGGATTGGGGGATCGGGGAGGCCTCTCTGGGAAGGTAGCACTTCAGCCCGGTGCTCAATAAAGCGAGGGAAGAGAAGAACAGACACGCATTTAGGGGAAGAGTTTCATAGGCAGACGAAGTGCAAAGGCCCTTGAGGGTAGGAATTGGCCTGGTATTCTCGGGAAAGCAAGGCCACTGTGGCTGAAGCAAAATGAATGTCCAGGGGAGAGGGAGACTGGTTAGAGAGGAATTTGGGGAGCCATGATATTTAGGGCCTTGGCTTTTACTTTTTAATTCAAATAACAGGCCCCTGGAGGGTTTCCAGCAGAGAGTTGAAATATCGGTCTTACGACATCTTTAGATTGTGGTTGACTATAACGTTTTGTTATTTTTGTCTCTGTTACATTTAACCTTTTTTTCTTTTTTGAATCATGAGCAAGTAATCGAAGTTATTCAGTATTTCATGAAAATGTACTATTAGTGACTGGTGTCCTATAGATTGTTTAAGCTCAGATCCCCACTTTTATTTACTTTGTGTGGGTAGAATGCTAAAAAAAACAGGTAATGTTGTTTCTTTACATTTAATTATGTGTTGAAAAAAATGTGTGTCTGTGCATAGAGAGATAGGCCCATAACCCTGTGTCCACTTGACTAGAATGCTTTTTGAACTGCAAACTGTCCGCGTGATGATCCTGACGTCATTTCTCCTTGTCCATAATACAGTGCTGATGACTTGGTCACAGGTACATTTGACTTTTATCAAGAGTGACTTCAAAAGAAAAGGACGGACTTCCGTTTTTTCTTTCTAAATAAAAACATGAGGTGGAGCACATTTTTTCATGTTATTGTGAATCACAGAATTAATGCATCGTATCCAGAGAACGAAACGCTCGGACAGGAAGGAAAGAAGAGGGAAAAGGAACAGTGTCCTTAAGGCCTAACAGTACGTGATGAATCTTCTAAGTGCCACTGGAGAGCTGTCCAAGTCCTCCAGAGCTTCCCTGTTATTAGCGTGACCTAGTATTTGCATAGGGCGTGCAGTTGTCTGCTGAGGTCTATGTCTTGAAAGAAAAGTATTTTGGAAATGAGAATATTATTAAGTCATTAGTGCCGAGTTCTGAATGCAGAACTCAGAGCCGGGATACGCACTAAAATCCAATTTAATTTGAAAAGTGAATTGCAAAGAGAACTATGGCATGAGTTCAGCTTTACTGAAAACAAATGAATTTTTTCCCAAGTAATCTCCTTCAGCAAACCGAGATAGGATGATGTTTGGACAAGTATCAATTACCTTTTAAAAACTGCTGTGTAAATTAATTAATAGCTTGGAGTAGGGAATTCTTAGTTTAATCATTCACTTCAAGTCAGGAAACTATTTTAGTAAAATACTAAGTACTAAATAGTAAAAAACTACTATATAAAATCTACTGGGAAAGCAAAGCAAAGACATAATTCGTGACCAAAACCTAAAATTTTATGGCAATGCCATTTTGCCAGATGGCTTTAACAGTACCATAGGAAAAAACTATTTTAAGGACTTGAAGATAATGTGTTCTATTGTCCTGTTTACTCTGGTAGTAGTTGTTGGAACAAATTTACACTCAAAGCCAGTAGGACAAAGAGTGAAGGCTGTCAAAGCCGTTTATGTTAATTTGTTCAGTAGTTATAGGACAAAAACAAATAAGCAAACCAATAAATGGAAACAAAAACAAAAAACCCAAACCCACTTTGGGTAGAAGATCCATTCCACTTTGTAAATACATCAGGACTCTTAAAGTTCAGTCTTCCCTGGTATGCACCTAAATCACACTTTCTAGAATTTGTCCCTATTAGGGATCCAGTGAAATGTTTTCGAGCTCCCACAATGTACAAATTTAAGACTGTCTTTGCCCCCTAATTACCCACTGAAATTTGTGAGTATGGACATTACTGTACTGGAAATTAATGAATCCTGGGCCTGACCCTGTCACCAATTAGCTAAATCACTTTTAGCAGATCAGCTTAAATCTAAGATTCAGTTTCCATTTTTATAAAATACTTACTTTTTACATCCACTAAAATACTTAGATTGTTTACTATTTTATTTGATCTTCAAATAAGATAGTATAGGTGAACGTTTTCTTAAAAAGTATTTTTCACATACCAGGTTTTCATGACGTTTGTATATCATAATCATTTTCAATTGCATATCACAGTCATGTTATACAAAGTTATTAGCCTTATAAAGTTATAGATGTTACCTTATAAATATGTAAGTATCAGAGAATCCTTAAGTTACATCTATAACCTTATATGTACCCAAGTATAAATATATATATATATGTATTTATTATAAGTACAGAATGGGTAGTAGAGCAAGCCTAATAAGGTTTTGGGCACATCAGAATGCAGCATGGAATGCTTTTGTTAATCCAGGTCAGCATCCCTAATCTGAAAATCTGAAATTCTCAAGTGCTCCAGAATCTGAAACTTTTTGAACACTGACAAGACACTCAAAGGAAATGCTCGTTGGAACATTTCAGATTTCATTTATTAATGACCAATTTATCATAACACAGGATAATGAAGACAGAGTCCTTCCTGGTTTTAGTTTTTTGTTTGTTTAGCGGAAAGTTTTTTTTTTTTTTTTTAAGGACTGCCAGTTGTGAGTTATAATGAGCTTCCGAAATTTATCTGTGTCTACTCTACTCTCGGCCCATGGAGAGCAGTAAATTGCTGTTTCTCGTGACACATTTAGATGAGGAGAAAAAGGTGGAAGGAGGGCAAGACCGCACTGGCCAATTAAATAAACACTGGCTTGGGATGATGAGCTTCTGAGAGTAACATCAGCAACAGTGAAAAGGAAAAGTAGCTCACAGGCAGAGAGAGTCGGGGCTGAGCTCTTCCAAAGGCCGTCAGCCAACCCATACTCTGGGAAGACCTGGCCTTTCCTTTGGTTGGGGAGGGAAGGGACACTGGTCCAAAGGGCAGCTGAGAAAGTGACATGGCTCCCAGGAGCACCTGGGGGAGCGTGGACACAGTCACGTGCCTTCTTACGCCAGCGGCGTGATTCCTTGGAGCTGCAAACGGTTCTCCAGTCACAGCTGAAGCACAGCTTTGTGTTTCCTTATTTAATGTGGCCTTTCAGTTGTTCCTCAAGGCATGGTCTTAGCTAGATCCCTGTTCCTCCTGACACCTTGCCTTTTTAATTGCCCTGGGATGAAAGAATCCAAGGTTTGGAAAGTAATTTAGCAGTTTTCTATTCTAGACAGTACCAGAAAATCCCCTCTGTAATAGGCCTGCAAACCTCTACCCCATTAAAGAAATGTTTTTGAGCCCCTCTTTTGTGTAAATTATACGGGTGCATATCAAGATAGGTACTTCTTTTACAATTGAGGAAAATTACAATAATCAAAAACATAGTTCACAATTCTAAGATGCACTTTTTTTCATATTTTACCTACTCAGAAATTTGCCTGGGTATCCAGGCGCTGTTGGCCAAACTGTTGTTGATCCAGTCGTGACACGGTTGTCATTGCTTGTTCATCCCCAGACTTGGTCGTAGCTGTTGACATTGTTGTCTCTTCGAGTTATATGCATTATTGGAACCACATACGGTGAGTTTAACTGCCACTTGGTGTGTTCAAGTAACCAAATGTTATTGTTCAGAAAGGCACAGAAACAGGACAGTGAGGTACAGATTTACTGCTAGAAAAGAAAATATTCATTATCGGAGGACTATCTGCTATTTCCAATGTTTCACACAGAGCAAAGATCAAGTGCTTTATAGGAAAGACCTGAGAAATGAAGATGACCTTAAGCTGATGAAGCCTATTGTGTTCATCATGCAAGCAGGGGATTGCCTATTATACATCAAACAAGAACGTCCAGCAATGCAATCCTGGTTATAGTAACAATAATGGAGCACTCCTTTGAAAAACACTGCGTTGTGAACACTTTTGATAGCACAGATGGCATTTGTTGAAAAACCATCAATGATAGTTATGTGAAAAATGTTTCTGATGAGTCAAACTGAATGGGAAGAAAATTTAGGGTTATATTAATCAATATTTAACTTATCAAGTATAAGAAGGATTTTTTTTTTTTTTTTTTGAGACAGAGTCTCACTGTGTTGCCCTGGCTAGAGTGCCGTGGTGTCAGCCTAGCTCACAGCAACCTCAAACTCCTGGGCTCAAGCGATCCTTCTGCCTCAGCCTCCCGAGTAGCTGGGACTACAGGCATGCACCACCATGCCCGGCTAATTTTTTACATATATTTTTAGTTGTCCAATTAATTTCTTTCTATGTATAGTAGAGACAGGGTCTCGCTCTTGCTCAGGCTGGTTTCGAACTCCTGACCTTGAGCGATCCACCCGCCTCGGCCTCCCAAAGTGCTAGGATTACAGGCATGAGCCACCGCGCCCGGCCCCTCACATGAACTTTTTAATTTTGTGATTCATGACTCTGCCTGCATGTACATCAGTATTATAATTATTATTATTATGTTTAACTTTCTTAAAATTGCAAATATCTGGGTCTCGTCCTTTGAGATTCAGCAGACCCAGGCATTTGTATTTGTGTTTGTGATGTCAGTATAATTTTTAAAATTATGTAGGTGAGAAAAAATGATGCCCATACATGTGCTTTGGGTGTTTTTTAAGCCACATTGCTGGGGTGAGAGTTATAATTCAATCAAAGCTTGCATGCTTCCAGAGTCCATGTGGTTCTACCATGCACTGATTCTTCCCTCTGTTACCAACTCCTTGAACCAGGGCAAGTTCAAGGGAGTCCAACTGGCTTTGTTTGCATCAGGGCTCTGACATTTAGAAGGCATACAAATTTTGAATTATAATTGGAAATAACTGTGCAACTTTTTAAATCACGCATTTCTGAGTTGATAGCATATGTATTCCTCTAAAAACACTCCAGAGCAATAAGTGGGTCTAGTATTAGTTAGTGCTGGTAAGAACCTTTGTTAAGGGCTCCCTGCTTCCAGCCACTCCTCTAGGTGCTCTACATATATTGACGTATTTACTCTTTGCAGTCATCCTATAAAGTAAGCAGTAAAATTGTCTCCATTTCTCATATGAAGACATTGGAGTCCTCTGAGTTGAAACAATTTGCCTGTCTTATGGCGAGCAGGGGGCAGACCTGGCATTCAAACCCAATCTGTCTTGTTCAGAGCCCAGTCTTGTAACTGCTACCCAAGAGACTGGTGAACTTTTTAAAAAATGTTATATAATAAATATTTTAGGCTTTGTCAGCATAGTCTCGGTCACAATTAACTAACTCTGCCATTATAGTACAAAAATAATCAGAGATAATATGTAAATCAATGAGTATGAGGGTGTTCCAATAGTACACTGAGTAACATACTTACGGACATTGAAATTTAATTGTCATGTAATTTCATGTCACAAAATACTATTCTTATTTTGATTCTTTCAAACATTTAAAAATGTAGTAATCATTCTTAGCTTGTGGGCTGTACAAATACAGGCAGCCAGCAGGAGTTGGCCTGTGGGCCATGATTTGCTAACACCTGGACTATACTGTATTGCTATTTCTCATCAGTAAAGGTTGAGGAGCTTTTGGGTTTGGAGAGGAACACTCATCTCTACTTTTGCTTTAACACTCAACTTGTTAAACTTATAAATCATTAGAGAAATTTTCTATGTATTTAGATACTACTTACATTTTTATTGAATAAAGTATAGATTTATAAATCCAATTCTCTAATCATTTAAAAGTTGATTAAAATTTAGGCAAGTTTTGAATGTCAATTAAAATGAGTATCTGATATGAGGCATCTTTTAAATGCTTCAGTTCCTTAAAACAGATCAAACCACTGCAGAATATCTCAATGATCATATATCTTATAGTTACATGGACACTTAAACCATTACAAAGATATTGGCACTCTGGATTTGTGTGTTTACAAAATTAGTATTTATACTCATCTTCTTGCATAGCATAACTTTAATCGAACCCCCCAAATAATTGTATTCCCTCAAGCCAAGATTTTAGGTTCTAATTTAACTAACTGATTATTGGTCTGAAAACAAGACCCTGTTTTACTCTAGGGGGATTCAGTTTCCAAGTTTGCACTGTTGATCTAGCTCTCTTCTTTTGGTAAAAGTTTATGAGTGATTTCATGAGACTTTCTAAAGCTATTTATTTCCTTGTGCATTTCCTTTTTTCTCCCTTATCCATCTAAGTCTTTGCTGCAGATACCTCAGATAGTTATTTACTTCATAATGTGATATTAATACCTCATTATAACTAGTAGACTCATACAGAGATTTCCCCTCCTAGGAAGGCTAGTCTGTGTAGTCAACTCTCTTTTGTGGACATTTGGTTTAACTACTGTCTTACAATTTAGCACCAAAACCTATTTCTACCTGACTATTTTGTGTGATCGTCTCTGTTGATCACTCTTTATTTTATGATACTATTCTTGGTTTTCCCTCCCTATCACACAGTTAGCAAACACTAAATGTCTATTATTGTGGACATTCTTAATAAAAGCAAACACAACCCTGAAAAAAGCATGCTCAGATATGCCAATGCACTCACACATGAAAATTACTTTTAAAGGATGCATGAAATGCATTAACTTACTCTTCTTTTGCATACAGCTACCATTCTTTCCATTTATGGAGTTTTCATTTGTTGGGGGTATCTGTATAGGCTGGATTTTTTTCAATTGACCATATTTTGCAACCTTGGCACTATTGACATTTTAGATGGTAAATTCATTTTGGTGGGCAGCTGTACCGTGCATTGTTCAATGTTTAGCAGTGTCATTGGCCTCTACCCATTAGATGCCAGTAGCATTCCCCTCATTGTGACAACCAAAAATGTCTTCACTAATCTCCCATGTCTCCTGGGTGGGAAAATCTTTCCTGGTTGAGAACTATTGCAATTGGCTATGATTATTTTTCTTATTTTGATGCCCAGTATGTCACAAGATGGCCAATGGTAGTCCTCTTATTTGGTTCTATTGTTCCTTTAGCATGATCATGACTTTATTAAAAATTACACCTGCTTTCTGGAAACAAAGAGATAGTCCATCTTCATATTTCCCCACCCTTCTCCCTTAGTGAATTCCAAATCTGGGTGCTAAAGTACACATCAGAAACAGTAGGATGAACCCACTGATAGCAAGGCCACTTGGATGATCAAGCTGAGAAGTATATTCATTAGAAAGTCATAAGTTCATAATGATTTTTACAAAATAAAACTTAAAAATTGATAAATCTTTTAGCATTTTATTATAAAGTAAAATTTTTTAGTTTACTTTTTTCCATATACCTAGTTATATTTTAACCCATGCCAAAGAATAACTGTGCCACCCTTTCTCGTATGGCTTCATTCTTTAGTCATTGGCAGATAATGGAAATAATTAGTTATCTACCATCCAAATATGAAGCACATCCTGAATGGAGCAAGGGTTCCTAACTTTGCCTCTGTAATTTGGGAGGGAAAGTATATGAAGCACGAGTGTTTGTGTTTAAAAAATTCTTCCTACATATCAATCACGGTTGCTTCTGAATTACAAATAATTTGCAGACAACTCGTTTAGCGTTGCTTGCCACTGGAACCAAACTTGCTGATTAATGTGCTAGATAACTTTGTTGCCTTCAGCTTTATTATAAACAAAATATAGACACAATGAACTTTGTCTACATCTTGGGGTTTTCAATGTGTCTTATAACTATGAATATGTCACTCCTTAATCAAAAAATATTTCATGTTACCACATTGCTCATTGAAGTTGAGCCAGACTCTTGTGTGAATAAGAATAAAATTGGGTGTATATATATATATATATATATATATATATATATATATTTGTGTGGGTCCCTATCACTATAAATTCTAATTGAGTTGATTAGGGTTAGGGGCCTAAATTTCTGGTAAATACTCCAGATATTTAATGCAGATGGTCTTGGATCTGAGAAACACAGAAAAATGAAAACACTGACATGCAGAATAATGCACAAATAACTTGCCTTGGCATTTGAGTAGACAATTATCATCACAAAGGAAACATCAAATTAACTTCTACCCAAACCAAGATGTTGAACTTTGTCATCATCTCAGAAGTCTTAATCATATCCCTCTCAATCACTACTGCCTCTCTCCCCATCAAATGTAGTCATCACCTTGACTTTTATGATATTTGCTTCCTTGTTATTCTTTATAGCTTTTCCACATAATCATGCACCTCTAAACACTCAGGCTTACATAAGTAATCACTGTTTACTGGGTGGCTTAAACAACTGACATTTTTTGCTCACAGCTCTGGAGACCTAAAGTCCAAAATCAAGGTACTAGCAAGGTCAGTGTCTGGTGGTGGTGCTTTCCTTGGAGTGCAGATATCCAGATTTTTTCTATGCTCTCACATGGCCTTTTCTGGGTTTGGTCTCAGAGGCAGAGAGAGAGAATGAAAGAATTCTGGTATTTGTTCTCATAAGGGTACTAATCCCATCATGAAGGTCCCATTCTCACGATCTCATCTAATTATCTCACCTAATTCTCCAAAAGGTCCATTTTAAAATACCATCACATTGGGGGTTAGGGTTTTTACATATGACTTTTGGAGGACACAATTCAGTTCATAGTAATATTATAGTTTATCTTTACTTGTTTTTTAAATCTATATAAATTAATTAATTATAATTAATATGTAATTATAATTAATTTATAGATATAGTATATGGAGGGACTTCAAAAAATTTGTATAAATTAATTTACATAGTATATAAAGGTACTTCAAAACTTCATAGAAAATGCATATTATGAAAAAATTATGCATGGATTTCAAATCTTTTTGCACCAAAATAGCCTTGTACTAATTTGTTGTAACATATCTGAACAGGCTCTAGTTTAAGATACTAAGAAGGATAAGATATCAGTTTGAAAACAGCCCCTATCAGAGAAACATGAATTCTGCTAAAATTGAATTTAAGGTGAAGCTTGGGTGGAATAATGGTGAAATCACTGATGCTTTATGAACAGTTTATGGGGACAATGCCCCAAAGAAATCAGAAGTTTACAGATGGATAACTCATTTTAAGAAGTGACAATGTTGAAGATGAAGCCCACAGTGGAAGATCATTCACATAAATTTTCAAGTGATAAATTAATCTTCTTCTAATTGAAGAGGACTCACACTTAACAATGAAAACAGTAGCCAATACCAAAAACAATAACATCTCAATTGGTTCAGCTTACACAATTCTGACTGAAAAATTAAAGTTGAGCAAGCATTCAATTCAGGTACTGAAACTGTTGTGTCCAAATCAGCTACAGATAAGAGCACAGCTTTCTTTCTTTTAAAAAATTTTTAAGTTTTTTTAGCTTCCAGCTTTGCATGGAAGGAGCAGAGCTTTCAATGGAAATTTTAAGCAAGTGGGATCAAGATTCTGAGGCATTTCTTTGAAGAATTGTAACAGGAAATGGAACATGGCTTTACCAGTATGATCCTGAAAACAAAGCACAATCAAAGCAATGGCTACCAAGAGATGAACATGGTCCAGTCAAAGTAAAAGTGGACCTGTAAAGAGCAAAGGTCAGGGAATTAGTTCTTGAATGTTCAGGGCATTTATGACAGTGTTTTGAGAAAGTGAGCCAAAGCTTTAACAGAAAAACGCCTAAGACAGTTTCACCAGGGAGTTCTTCTCCACCCCAACAATGGGGTGCCTGCTCATTCCTCTCATTAAACAATGTCAATTTTGTGAGAATGTCAATGAGAAATCATCAGGCATCTGCCTTACAGTCCTGATTTGGTTCTTTCTGACTTCTTTTTGTTTCTTAAGCACAGAAAATCTGTAAAGTGCATCCAATTTTTCTTTAGCTGATGATATAAAAAAGACTGTATTGACATGGTTAAATCCCAGGACACTCAATTCTTTAGGCATGGACTAAAAGGCTGGTATCACTGCTTACAAAAGTATCTTGACCTTGCTGTTGCTTGTGCTGAGAGATAAAGTTTATATTTTTTATTTTTTCCTTTAATTCCATTTTTTCCTCACACTTTTTGAAGTTTCCTCATACAAGTATCTGGTTTTTACTCATCATCATATTTGTAGAATTCATTTTTATTCTTGCTATAGTTATTTTCAGTGCTGTATAGTATTTCAATGCTATATGGTATTTGTAGGAAGTCTTCATATTGACTGAGTATCAACCATCTGTAAGTTATATGTTATAAGTATCTTTATATTCATAAAGTGTTGTATAGACTATAAATATTCCACAATTTACTTACACCTTTTACTATTAATGGACATTAGTTTTTGTGTGTGTATGTATTTCTGGCTATTACCAATAATAGTGCTGTGAACATTCTTACACATGTATCTTGCTACACTATATACGTTTCTTTATTGTATACATCTTGAGGTGGATATACTGAATCATATGGTAGACTTTATTTTCGGCTTCAGTAGATAATTCCAAACTATATTCCAAAGTGGTTTTACCTACTAATTTATATTCATACTAGCAGCTTATGAGATTTTCAACTTTTCCACACCCTCAGTACACTTGATATTGACAGTCATATTTTATTTTAGCTACCCTGGGTTTTAATTTCACTTTCTCTAGTGACTGATGCACATAAGGATGCTTCATAAGTGTTGTGGCCATTTGCATATGGCTCAGCAAAGACTATTTTATAAAACATGTTTCTCCAAATTTAAAGGTATATTGTTGTCACAGTGAAAGATTTTGGACAGGTTCAGACTTGTTTGATAAACTGTGGATACGTTAAGTAGACCAAAGAGAAGTAAGGGAACGCTGAGGTTAAAAACACCTGGAGGGCTCGGGGGTGGTATCTCACGCCTGTAATCCTAGCACTCTGAGAGGCCAAGGCAGGAGGATCCTTTGAGCTCAGGAGTTCAAGACCAG
Source organism: Lepilemur ruficaudatus (assembly GCA_963574885.1). Lineage (NCBI taxonomy): Eukaryota > Metazoa > Chordata > Mammalia > Primates > Lepilemuridae > Lepilemur > Lepilemur ruficaudatus. Next base: position 13,646 of record CAUYRT010062171.1, on the reverse strand, counting down.
CCTCAGCAACAGCAAGAGCCAGTCTCTACTAAAAATAGAAAGAAATTAGCTGGACAACTAAAAATATATAGAAAAAGTTAGCCAGGCATGGTGGCACACACCTGTAGTAGTCCTAGCTACTCGGGAGGCGGAGGCAGAAGGATTGTTTGAGCCCAGGAGTTTGAGGTTGCTGTGAGCTAGGCTGATGCCATGGCACCCTAGCCCGGGCAACAGAGTGAGACTGTGTCTCAAAAAAATCCTAAAAAACAAACAAACACCTGGAGGGAAGGGAATTCTGGACGGAGAGGGCAAGGATGGGTAACAAAGCCTACATTTTAGAGTACTGAATGGCTCCTGGTATAAGAACATGAGGTGGTGTTTAGCTTTAGGGCTTGAAACTGTGTTTCTCAAACCCCCTATTCCCAAAATGCTCCTGAGAGTCTCTGCTTTTTGAGAAGATGATTATGTTATTTAAGATGAATTGGGTCATTAGAGTCTCAGCAGCTCCATTTTGGCAACCCAGAATAGTTTTGAGAAGCAGAACAAATTTATCTTCAGGCCAGAGAAGGTGAAATTTATTGGAATTTAACATTTCAAGCTATATCTATAGATGTGCATGTGGCAAACCACGGGCAGCTACATCATCTGGCAGCCTAGTAACCACAGGCAGAAAAGTCCCACACACTCAGACATCACCTATGATTGTAGGTGAGATTCCCCTTTCTCTCAGGTACTCCTGGAGGGAAAAATAGGAGTGTTTATGAAAGGAAAATCTAGCTCCATGGTAACTGAGTAGGTGGTATAAGAGCGTTGGAATCTGAAGCATTCTGCAAAAGTAGCATACAGGATTTGCTATTTTCTGAGGTTTCAGACAGCCACAGGGAGTTTTGGAACATATTCCCCACAGATAAGGGGGTACCACTTGCTGAGAAATCCTCACTGATTTCTATTCTACTCTATGCATTTTTTTATCGTTATTATATCACTTGATTCTCTCCACTAACCAGAGAAGCAGGGGAGGGCACATTATGTTATTCCCAATTTATAAGCAAGAAAACAAGCCCGGATACTTAATTAGCTTTCTTTAGCTAACACAGCAAGTAAATGATGTGTCTTGAATAGGAACCTAGGTTTTGTTCAAACTTAGTCTAGTGGGTTTTTTTCCTCATTATTTTAAAGGTCTATGATTTTGGAGAAGTTACTTTGTAGCTCTGTGCCTCAATTTGCTGTTTGGTATTATGGATTTTAGAACTTATAGACCCTTAGAGTGGTGAAAAAGTTAAATGTAATTTTATGTAGATACATGTATGTGTGTGTGTGTGATGCTACACACAGTGCCTGTACTGCAATAAGTTAGCAATAGCCATTGCAAATAAGACTATAGAGTAATGAAATTGATTCATTTGGAGCACACAGAAAAATGACTGTCTGTTAAAGTTACATTCCCTTATAACAGCTAACATGTTTAAAATGTCAAAGATTTTTCTAAGAGCTTTATGACCATTAATTAGTTCCTTTTATTGTTGGAACAAAATATAAGTTAGTACTATTTTAATAAGCACAGCACAATTGATGAAATAAAGTAGAGAATAGCTCAGACAAGATGCTTGCGTAATATTAGTGGTAAATGTGGGAGTAAACTCAAACAGGCTATTGCCAAAACCTGTGCTTTTGACTTGTTCTGTCTTCTCGTGTGGGGTAAATGTGTATACATAACTGTTTACTAAAGTAGCAACTTAGGACAATTTGATCAATAATTATAATTTTTTAATATTTTGACCTATGGAATGAAGTTATGACTATGTTTTATGTATACTTTAGAGACATAAACTTTGAAAATTCTATGGAAAATTATTTATAAGCATGAACTTCTGGCTTGAATAATCAAGTATTAGTATCTACTTATGTTTCATTATCCTAGTTGAAGACACCTCTAATCTGTGATGATACATGTAAAATTATTATACCTGCTAATTAGATTACCATACCTTGTCAAATTCTTGAGCTGTGTATTATTGGATTATTGGATTTATACACTAAAATCTAGATATTTCTCCACTTTCATCACTATTTCTATAATCTAAGATTAGGTTCAAATGGACTGCAGGAACACTTTGGCTTTAAAAAATTGATCACAAAATGGCAGGTTTAAATTCAAGGACTAATAATAGAGCATAATTCAAAAATATGTGACTATATAAGCAGAAAGTGATGATTAAAATGATATCAGCCACATATGCCACTATGTAAATAAATGTTGTTTTTTAATGTATCTTACTTTTTAATACCAGCTGTTGAAACTACTTACTTATTTTTCCTTAGTCATAAGAACGACAGAACATTCTAAGAATACTGATCTTGGCAAAAGTCCACTTAGTTTTGGTGTAGGAAGAGCTGCATTCTACCTGTTCTGGCCTCGTGGAAGCTTGATTAAATCCAGCTTCCCTTGCTTGTCTTATAAAACTCCATGACTCTGTGTAATCTAATAGAGAAACTCCATTTTCACCAGTGGCTGAATTTAGATCTATAGATTGCAGTTCATCAGATTTCCCTTGGGGAAGAGAAGAAAAACAGCCAGACGAGAGCATGGGCATATGGTAAATAGCTTGTGGAAATAGTCCAATTACTCCACAGCTTGTGTAATTTATGTTCGAAATGATGATGACAATGAGGAAAGGGAGTAGGAGAAGATACAGAGACGTGTTTAAGATGATTATTGGATTTATATTGTTTATTAAATGGCAATGATTAAAAACCTATTTTCCAAGAATGCTAAATTGAATTTAGAAGCATTAGGTCATTTATAAACTTTGATTATATTGAAAGAGTTGCTACTCCTGAAGATGTGAAATTAGATATGAATTATTCTTCCATTTCTGGTAACCCAGCGAACAGTATAGTGTTTAGAACATAATCAGCAAAATCAATGTATTATATAAGGAAAGGAAAAAATCCTTTCTCTGAATTCAAATAATAGTCTAGATATAAGATTTTATGAGTCTAAAATTGGCTGCCAGAGTTTCTACTGCATCTTCTGGCTGAAACCATTTCAATGGTGAGTGGCCATGGCAAAACATGCATTTCAAAGCTAAAGTAGTGTGCATCTCTGTATGACTCCCCAGGGGAGTCTCTCTTCTCTGAGTCCTCCCGGGAAAAGGGAAGCTGTCCTTCTACTGTGCATTTGTCTATTATATCTAGGTCCCATTCTTCCCCTATCCCCAAGAAAATGGTGTTTCTAGATCAGTGAGGAATTATTGATAGTTTCTACCTATGAAGGAGCTACAATTGGGCAGAAATGTACAATGCGTGTCATATTTTACAGTTACATTTGGAAAACATGTGACAATGTTGAATTTTATCAGAGCCCTGTGAGCCTGGAAAACAATGAAGGTTAAGAAATCCCTCCACCCTTCTGTGTTCTGTGTTCTTGGGAATTAGCTCACTGCAAAGAGTCACTCCTCTGCATAGACTTAGTATTACTCACAGATGCCTCTTGTTTAACAATGATGGGGCTAGCCACAGACCTAAATTCCCATTTTTTTGCCTCATAAATGATCAGCTGATCTATTTGATCCAACTGACGAATTAGAACAAAATTCTTGTTAACCAAACTTTGGTTAAATTTTTCTCCTTTCCCCAGGTCCCTGAACTTGGGCTCACCCTCCACCTGAGCTAGCCTATAGGCTCTTTATAAGGGTCCCATCTGAGACTAGTCTGACCTCAAGGTGAAGCATTCTCTAATCTATCCTACCGTACCAGTCTTTCATCCCACTTCCCTACACTCTTTTTTTCTAGACTTATTCCCTCCTCCCTATAAAAGAAAAGCACAGCCCTGAGATGTGTGCTGATCTATGGTCACCTTTCTCTCTATTGCAATAGTCCCTTTCAGCCTTGTAATAATCCTTTCATACAGTCTATCCTTATTAAGTCCAGATTTGTTTTTTCATTTGACACAGGATTACTTACTAGGCCTGTGGTTAGAGGTCAGGAATTCACTTTTTTTTTTTTTTAAGAAGAAGTCTTAATTCACTGCAATTTAATATAAAAGGCCTTCTGAGAACATTTATGGTTTGTGAAATTCCTCATTTTTCAGCCTGGTAGTTGTGTTTAAAAAGTAAATTAGATGAATTTTCTTTTGTGTTGCAGTCATTTTCCTTAGCATTTGGCCAGTAGCTTTATCTGTACAGTAGATATTGCCATTTTTTATCAGTAATAATTAGACATATAATCAATGTTGTCTCATGGTCTTCTGAAAATTTTCCAGGATACTTCACTGAGAAGATGAGTTTGTAGAAGTGATAAGTAATGGGATAAAAAAATTTAAAAGTAATGGCTTTGATTCCATAGTGACATGATTATTTTTAGAGTTCCTTCAATATATAAGCCCCTATAGAATTAAAAACTATACAGAAAAATGGCCCCTTTCTAAGAAGAAAACCAATTACACCAAAAAAATCAGCACAAACTATAAATAATATTGTATTCTATAATTTTAAAAAGCTATAAATATAGTGGGTCTTGTGGCATACAGCAGTGTTTATCAAACAGGCTCTATCCCAGTCCGCCTGAATCAGATGCTTTTTTGATGTGTTCCAATGATCTGGGTTTTCTACAACTTTATAGATCATTCTTGTGCTAACATTAGTAAACTACTAATAGGCCATCATGATATTAATAGAATATTAGAGGCAAAGAAACTGCAGTCTGCTTTGCATAGATTCTGATGAAATGTATTGATCTTCTCTCCAGTACAATGTACCCAGGAACCTACACATAATTTTACATACAATTCTGGGACATTCAGAGAACTCTTCAAGGCTGAAGCCAACATACTTGTTAACAAAAAATTAATTGTTTCCAAGCTAAGAGCACGTGTTTGAGTCTATCCTATATTTATATAGGATAGATGAAGAAACTGTAGCCTAGAAAGGTAATATTTTGACCGAGATCACACATACAGACTACATACATTTCAACTACTTAAAAGTCAATTTTGCTTAGGTTCTGGGCAAGCAGGAGAAACATTTTCAAATAACTTATTCTAGGATAACTTTTTCTCTAATGCACATGTAGAAATCACAATCAGTAAATTCATTTTGTGAATTCAGTTTGAGAGTAAATTAACTTTTTCCCCTCAACATCATTCTTATTTATGGAGCTACTTACTACTTACTTACTACAAGAGCCCATGTTCTCGTCTGGCTGTTTCTCTTCTCTTCCCCAAGGGAAATCTGATGAACTGCAATCTATAGATCTAAATTCATCCACTGGTGAAAATGGGTTTCTCTATTAGACTACATAGAGTCATGGAGTTTTATAAGACAAGCAAGGGAAGCTGGATTTAATCAAGCTTCCACGAGGCCAGAACAGGTAGAATGCAGCTCTTCCTACACCAAGACTAAGTGGACTTTTGCCAAGACCAGTATTTTTAGAATGTTCTGTCATTCTTATGACTAAGGAAAAATAAATAAGTAGTTTCAACAGCTGGTATTAAAAAGTAAGATACATTAAAAAATAACATTTATTTGAAGCCAGTAGATTTAATTCTGTTTGTTACATTGTATTTTAGTCCCAATATAAAATGCACGGACTCTTATCGGTGAAAATTTTATTTTGTTTTCTGGGTGTAGTAGGAATTAATACATGCTAAATTCCATTTTCTGGAATTAGAAAGCAGAAATGTGAATTATAATTCCAGGCACTTCTTTATAATCACATTTTTTTACCCTAGCACGTTCAAATAACTGTTCCTCTTACTTTTTACAGAATTCATTTTATTAAAAGCATTTGCACTTTAGAAATGTGTTGGTAAATATCCTCCTAGTCATATTAGGGAAACAGTTCTAAAAATCCAGGAGGAAGAAAAAAGCGTAATGTCTTATCTAAATGAGGACAGTGTATGAACACACATGGAGGAACTCTCAAAAGAAGGAAGCCAGTATGGGGCAGGCCAGTGAATCAGAAAAAGCACTAGATAGAGTTTCTAATGGGGAGAGGCATATGAGGAGAGAGCAAAAACAAACAAGCAAATTGGAAAAACTGTGTACACAAAGTAGACATTGCCACCTTGCACTGCAGTTTCTTCTATCATTATTTGGTTGGGAGAGCCTCACATGCCTCTGTTTTCCCATAAATTACTTTAAATTATGTTCCAAATTTAAATTATGCTAAATTTTGGTAGTAACTGTGTACACCTGTGCTTCACTGTTGGATGTTCCTGCTCTGATGTACTTTATAAGCATTTATAGCTTTAATGAGGCTGTTTATTTGTAATTGGTCCCTATAGGAGCCTGCTGCTGCATTTCTTCCAATTTGAGTTATTTTCAGTTATTCTCTGGAGATGCCATTTGAAATAAAACATAAGAAGTTGCTTGTGATCATGGAGAAAGATGGTTCATATCAGGCATTTGAAAATGACAGATCAATGATCTTCCTCTAATCCTGCCTTCAAAGTTTCACAGTTGCCATTTCCCGTGTCTCTACTTTCTCTCTTAATTGGCCACCTCCAGTCCAAGAACAGAAGAGGCAAGTGTGGCAGCTCCAAGTCAAGAACAACCAAGTTATTGTCTTTTACCTCAATTCCTCATATTAGATCTTGGGCAAGTCAATCTCTATACACCTCAGTTGAGTTATCTGTCAAACAGGAACAAAATTAGATCTTGTAACCTCACGTGCCTGTTGTGAGGGCACAATGAGACAAGGGAGGCTAGAAGAGCTTCGTATTTTGGAAATGGATATACAAGCATATTTTGAAATCCAAGTGTATTTTGGTTTTTCAAGGGTGCTCAGTATTCCTTACCTTTTTTAAGTGCACACAGAGCCACTTGCTCGATCATATCAAAGCTGTGGCCTCTGACTGCCTTGGGCTTTGTCTTTCTCTTCTGTCCTTTAATAAGCACAAGTTCTTCTTTGGGGCCAGTGATAAAACTTTCCTCTGTGTTTGTTCTGCTATGAAACCATACTGTGGTCCTCTCATGGGGCTATTTTGATTCTTATTTTATTTTCTTGGCTGTCTTTTTTTAGATAATACTCTTTAATGTGATTGTTATGGTTACACATTTTTAAATTTGTGCTCTAATTGTCTTGCCTTTTAATTTTCTTCTAACCATTCCATTAAATTTTCTTCCAAAATGAGCTCTTTGTTTTGTTTCGTTGTGTTTGCCTACCTATATTTCTTTATTCCTTCCTTTATTTCTCTTTCTTCCTTTCTTTTTTATGAGTTAGAGTCTTTATCACAGACAGCACGTTGCTGTGCTGTATTTTTCATTTGCTTGTGTTAAGGGCGGCCAGTCTTCTACTTACTCTATTTTGTAAGTAAATTTTTCTTTACAACAAGTCATTCCCAACTCAGAGGGAACTGTTTGTCTTCCCTTTGTGCTATAGGTTAGAGGGGTGTTTTATTCTGTTTTTGCAGTTTGAGAGTGTAGAAGAATCTCAATCGAGTCTTCTGTGCTTTCTTTTAAGATTCTGGGAAATGGCCTATATCGGGATTTAAGATACCCATTTCCATGAGGAGAATAACTCGGGGCTTTTAATCATTACCACATTTTTGCAAGAAACACTGGCAAGTGTCAAAAGTTGACACTTTTCTTGCTTCTGCTAAAATTCTGTGGCAAGTATAAAAGCTCCTACACAAAATAAATTATGTTTGAATTTTCCCCAGAGCGTCTCTTATTCCCTTAGTCCACTTCTCTCCAAATTCAAGTGTAATCACGATAATCCTTGTGGGTGTGGCACTCAGTCATTCATCTTCTTCCTACTTGTTCCCTTCGTCCACCTCTCTTCAAGTTCAAGTGTAATCGTGATAATCCTCACGGCTGTGTCACTCAGTCATTCATCCTCTTTCTTTCTTTGCACTAATCCTGGGGATGGGGTGTGTGTGTGTGTGTGTGTGTGTGTGTTGGGCATGGTGTGGAGGCTGAGCTAATATACCAGAATCTTTATTTATTTTTTGGAAGTGAGGTTGTATCTTTTCCTTTTTGGCTACAACTAGAAATTCCTCTCCTTTTTCTGACTTGTTGCTTTTTACTCATTTTATTAGGCATTAAGGGCAATAATTCTATGACTTGAGTTTACTTCGCCATCTTTTTCACTCTACAGTGTATTTATTGTCTTTTTTGTATGAACTCACTGATCTTTTACTCCTTTAATAACTTCCCTAATAGAATTCTGTGGCTTCCCTCTGACCTCACGGAGAGCTTTCCAGCTATAGAAATAGGAAAAGCATTGTGCTTGCATATTCTTTTGCTGATGCGTAAATCATTTCACACCCTCCTTTTAAGCACATACTAAAGTAGTTCACAAAGGTAGAAGCTCCGATATTGGTGGGAGTTTGATAAGAATGTCTCTGGCATTCTGAGATATAAACTTGATGGGAAGCTCAATATACATTTAGAGTAATAAAAGAGAAGAGTTTCTTCTTCTTTATACTTGGGGAAGATGAATTATTAAGACCTCATCTGAGATAGAAGGAGGCATGTTACTAAGCATGTTAGTAAATCAAACATTTTCTTTCTTTATTTTTGAATAATATAGAAACAAAATCTTCTAGGTGAATATGTAAAAACAATGCAGGCAGTTTAGAAAGAGGGATCTGTTGACATCTGGAATCTATTTCCATTCTAAATTCAATTTGCAGTACCACCTAATGTCAAGTGAGCCAGGCTCTCTAATATTTAAAACAAAAGGGAAAAGAAAATCAATATCCCAGCATGAGAAGGTGTCTAGCTATGGTGCTTGTGTTTACCTTTAGACATGATGAGAGGTCTTTGTAATCTGCGTCTTCTTTCAATTTGCTAAGAAATGTTGATTCTATAAGAGAAAAATTTCATTTCTTAAAAACAAAACCATGTAGGTGTTTTTTTTAAAAAACCCTGTCAGGTTGACAAGTGCTACAAAATAATGAACTTCTCATCTATTATACGTTCTTTCTCCATCTCTGCATAACAATAGATTGATGTCATGGAGGGAGGGGTTGAATAATAGATACAAAGTAGACGTGTTTAACAATATTAACATTGTTCTCTGAGGAATGACTATGTATGTAGTTGAGAACAACATTTTGCTCTCCAAAAATATGATTGGCAAAGGGGCGGAATGTCACCCAGAGGGCAATTAATCAGCAAGAATGATTCTCAAGTGGTTTTTTTTTTTTGTACTTGGATAAATTCTTTAGTGTTCTTTATCAAGTGCATTCATTCATTGATTCATAACATCTCAGTAACATCCCTTTATTACATGAAATGTTTCAACTTTAATTGTTTTAAATTAAGTATCCAAAATACTGAGGAAAAAGATGTTTGTAAGATTTTTTTTAGTTATCCAGATTTCACCCCCATGACCAACCAAATTCTTAGATGCAAAAACATATACTTTGATTATATAATTCAGCATAGAAATATTCTTGATAATATAAACAATACATTGCCTTATACTCCTGGATAAAAAAGGGCTCTTACTTATTTTGAAGAGAAATTTAATGAAATATTTGAAGAAATGGCATGTAAGGAGAAAATAATTCAATAGTTCTTGGGAGTATTGCAGTTGCCCAAGGCTAGAGGCTCTGTGGAAGGCTATATATTTAGGTGAATCAGCTGCTCGTCCACAGGAGGAAGATGGATGGATACAGGGTGCTTGGCAGTGGCCTAAGGGAAATGTCAGGGCTGTATTTCTCTCTTTTATTCCCTTAAGGGAATGAGCCATTGGAATTGGGATTCATAAGATACTGTATCTATTGTCTCTTTCCTTTCTCCACTTTATACACAGCCTCAGGAGGGAGGAATGTATCTCTTTCTCTCACTCACTCACTCTGTCCATCTATTTCTTTAACATCTATCATCTAGTTACTTACAATAGTAATCAAAGCTACTTTTAAAGTCCTTGTCTTGATTGTGGTTAGTAAAGACTGCTCAGATTTTGTTTTCAGCAGCACCTTCAACTTGTTCACTTAAGATGTTCTATTCTTCTCAGTCGAAGTTGTTTATCACATTGGGTGATCATCTGGGGTCTCATTACATTATCTGGGGTCTGATAACATTATTATCAGAACTTTGTTATATAAGTAGAGTCAAAGGAAAATTAATTCTGGTGACACACAAATGGGAAAAGTTTGGGAGTTGAAACCAGTACAAATAAGAAAAATATATACTGTTCCAGAAAATTTTATTTCTTACTTACATTATATAATATATATAATCTATTTCTCCAAATATTTCAAGTGTGCATGTTTGCCTTTTAAAGAATTGAAGAGTAATGATAATTGTCATTTATGAAATGCTTAATAGTTGGGCTATAGTAGGTGCCTGATATAAATCATCTCTAACCTTTATAACAAAAAAACAGGGAGCTGTTTCACAAAGAGGAAGATGAGATTTAGAGAAGTATCTCAATTAAGTGGTAGACCTAGAATTCAAACCTACACATAGCAGTCACCTAATCAATTCTTTCTGTGCACTGTTCTTCATCCCAAACAGATTATAAATTCTTTGGGGGTAGCAACTTTGCCTCAGATCCGGGGCCATCCTTATCTAATCTGTTAAAATTTTATCTGCAGTCATTTAATTGTTAAGGACTTATAAAATGATTATTATGTGCCAGGCACTGTTCTCAGTAGTTTATAATTTGTAACTCAATGAATTCTTATGACAACCATGTAAGATAGGTATTATTATTACCATCCAAATCTTTGGGTGGTGGCTCCCCGGCACAGAGAAGTTAAGACACTTGCTTGGATAGCATGAGTGCCTCTAGAAAGCAGAGCCTGGGACGTAGGCTTGTATGCATGTAGTTTATGAAGGAACAAAACTCGGGAATGAGGACAATGAAAAAATAAGGCAGGAAATCCAAAATCAAAACGCATTACTTATCTGGGTGCTATGGCTCGTGCTTGTAATCCCAGCACTTTGGGAGGGCAAAGCGGGAGGATCACTTGAGGGCAGGACTTCAAGACCAGCCTGGATAACATAATGAGACACCGTCTCCATAAAAAAATTTAAAATTTGCTCAGCATGGTGGCCTGCACCTGTAATACCAGTTACATGGGGGGCTGAGGCGAGAGGATCGCTTGAGCCCAGGAGTTTAAGACTGTAGTGAGCTATGATACTGCACTCCAGCCTGAGTGACAGGAAACTAATAAAACTAAATATCATTAATGTGCCTGTTATGTATTGATCACCTGTGCTTTTTCTCAGCAAGGGTCAGCAGTGTGGTGTGCTTGCATAAGAAGCCAGCACCATTACTGAGATTCAGAAATAAACTTAGGCCATTTAGGCATGATCATGTCTTCATCCTTTGAAAATTTTCTATTCGTGCCAGAAAAATACAGGCCATCATTTCAAGTGTATTTATAGTTATGTACATGGCTTTACCATGGAGACAGCATAGTTTAGTTAAATTTTAAAAAAAGAAAATAATAAACACCCTAAGAGTATTTCCACATATAATATTCAGTATTATTTCTCTATATCAATATCTGCTGCAGTTCTTAAAAAGAGAACAACCTCATTTTCATTATAATAAGCCCAAGAAATCCTTTCCTAAATGCTTAATTTGTATTCTGAAGTTGGCATACATTGTTGTTATACAGAGCATCGTGACATCCATTTAAAGTGAAGCACCACACTGTACATCACAAATATGTGCAAGGAAAACCTGGAACCCAGAAAGACAAACTGGAATTCAAGATCAAAAGCTAGAACCCATGAGGACAAACTGAAACTCACATTTTCCTCTAACTGCAATTAATCTCAATGATACAAGTGTCTTGAATAAGAAATCGGTGATTTTCACAATGTGTTTAGCGTAGTTAAAGGAGGAAATCCGGTTCTGAGTAGTGTGATAAAATCTCACATCATCTAGCTTCATCCTGCCTGTGGCGTGAATCATAGCTTTGTCCAACTATCTATGCTGTGTACGCTGCCTGCCCTTTACTCAGTTAGTATTAACAGTCAGTTGTCAGACGATTGTCATGGTATTGCAGTGCTTATGTTCAAGTAAACCTTATTTTACTTAATAATGAACCCAAAGTATAAGAGTGATGCTGCTGGCAATTTAGGTATGCCAAAGGAAAGTCCTGAAGTGCTCCTTTTACGTGAAAATGTGAAAATTCTCAACTTAATGAGGAAGGGGAAAAAAATCATATGGTGAGGTTGCTAAGATCTATGGTTAGAACAAATCTCTCCATATAATCGTGAAGAAGAAAAAAGTAATTTGTGTTAGTTTTGCAGTCACACCTTAACTGCAAAAGTTACAGCCACAGTGTGTGATGAGTGTTTAAGATTGAATAGGCATTAAATCTGTGGGTAGAAACATGAATGGGAATGTGATCCAATTGATGGCAATTGTGTTTGGTGCTATCTGTGATTTTAGGCAGCCACTGGGGGGCTTGGAATGTATCCCCAAAGATAAAGAGGGACTGCCGCATTTAGTATGTGTCAGGTAGTGTGCTAGATGCTGGGAATTCACTAGTGAACAAAATCTGACATTTTCTACCCTTGTGACTCACACACTACTGGAAAATCTGGGCAGTTATAATACAATGACACAAAAAATGCAAAATTATAACTGAGTGATGATCCAGAACTGTAGTGGGCAGCAGAGCTATAAGAGTAGATGGTAGAGAGATACAGCCTAATCTGTGGAGTCGAGGACAGCTTTCCTGAGGAAGTCGTATTGGAGGTGATATTTAAAGGAGTTTTAACTAGGAGCAAATGGGAGGCAATGGGATAGAATATCATGTGCAATTAACACCTCTTTAATTTTAGGAATAAAAAAAAAAAGATCAAGCATGCTGAGTGTAAGGAGAGCATGATGCGCAATGAAGTTTGGAGCTATTTGGGGGATGTACCATGCAGGCTTTTGAGGCTATATTGAGAATTTTGGTCTTTAATGCAGGAGCCATTAAAAATTTTACAGGTGCATAGAGGCAAGGAAGTATTCAAGAAAGCCTTCCACTTTAAACTGATTAATCTTTTCATCTGTGATGTCTAATCTGCTATTAATCCCATCTTAAATTTTTGTATCTGAGCTACTATATTTTTCATCTTTAGGTGTTCAGTTGGATCTTTTAAAAAATATCCTTCATGTCTTTCTTTACAATGTTTATTCTTTCCTCTACCTTCTTGATTATATGGAATATACAGGGTGTCCCAAAAGTCGCCATACATAAGGAAAATGGGAAATTGTAGCTAAATGTACCTTTATTTATAAAATATTCATTACAAAATTTTACAAATTTTTTCCTTTGTATGGAGACTTTTGGGAAACCTGTATTTATAATAGTCTTTTTTTAGCATCATTATCTTCTAAACCTTTCTATGTCTAAACCTATTATATGTCATTTCTTAGTCTGTTCTTAATTATTTATTTTATCCTTATTATAGGCCTTATTTTCCATTTTTTTACATGTCTAGTAATTTTTTATTCAAAGCTATATATTGTTAATTTTTCTTTGTTGTGTGCTGGAATTTTTGTATTCCTTTATACACTTGAGTTCTTTTCTAGAACATAGTTAAGTTAATTAGAAGTAGTTTGATGATCTTTTTAAGGCTGAATTTAAGCTTGTTAGGCATATTCGCAACAACATTTATCATAGGGTTAATTTGGCCCCACTACTGAGGCAACACTCTTCTGAGGACTCGATTTCATACCCCAGGTATGAAACCCCAGGT
>CAUYRT010062170.1:0-11181 GCA_963574885.1 Lepilemur ruficaudatus | reverse complement strand
AAGCAGAGGTGGTATTTGAATTTAGAATCAAAGTATGTCCTTGGAATAACTAATCCTGTCTCTCAGATTTCTATGTGAAAATGGCATCTTTTCAAAAGACTTGATAATCATGTGTATTAGTCAGGATTCTCCAGAGAAACAGAACCAGTGACATATTCTGTTAATACACACACACATACACATACACACTCATGCACAGACATACTGAGTAGCTCAAAATGAAACCTTAAACTGTGTGTCCAAGCTAAATACAGGCTCCTATAGATATATACAGGAAGAAATTTACTATGGAAAAGTGGTTCATATAATTACAGAGATCAGTAAGTCTCATGATATGCTATCTGCAAGCTGGAAGATCAGGAAAAATGGTGTTGTAATTCAGTCTGAGTGTGAAGACCTGAAAACTAGGGTATCTGATGGTATAACTCCTAGTCTGAGGCTGAAAGCCTGAGAACTGGGGTGCAGGGGTGATGCTAATGTAAGGCCCAGAGTCTGCAGTCCTGAGAACCAGGAGCTGATGTCTGAAAGCAACAGAAGACAGATATCCCAGGTCAAGAAGCAAGAGAGAATTCATTCTTCCTCTGCCTTTTTGTTCCATTTGGGCCCTCAACAGATAGGATGGTGCCTGCCCACATGGGTGAGGGCAATCTTTATTTAGACTACTGATTCAAATGCTAATCACTTCTAGATACACCCTCACAGACACCCAGAAATAATGTTTTACCGGCTATCTGGGCATGCCTTAGCCCAGTCAAGCTGAAACATAAAATTAGCCACCACATTGTATAATTGAGGGAGTAACCAGTAGTGAATGCAGTGGTGGTCAGAGGCAGAGTGAGGAATGACGGTTAGCATCTTGAGTACAGCTGAGGAGCAGGATATTACAAAAATGACACTGGAGTACACAAGACATTCACTTCCTTGCTCCCTCCTCTGTCCTCCACCAACATACTAAACAGAAAATTTTTTTGAAAGAAGCAATTAAATCTTATTAACAATTTCTTGGGAGCTTCTAGGTCAAAGTCATCAGGTTAATATGTCCAAACAGTAGTATTAAAATAATCTGTTAAAAACTTTAATTCTTCTCCTTTAAACAGTTCATATTATTATACACTGCGTGAACAACAAACTTGGGTACAAAAGGATTTTACTCATATAAAGAATGATAAAAATATATGTACACCAGGCAAAGATTTTGAAAACAACAGATCTACATATGGCATTCTTCCAAGTCAGGAAATCCCTTTTTTGAAGTTTGTTAGAGGCAGGACGGACCATTTTTCAATAGCTTTCCTCAGGGCATTCTTTACCTCTTGGTTCCTCAAGCTGTAGATCATGGGGTTCAGCATGGGGATGACGATTGTGTAGAACACAGAGGCCATCTTGTCCGTGTCGAGGGAATGGTTTGATTTGGGCTGCAGGTACATGAAGATCAGGGTCCCGTAGAATATCGTCACAGCAGTCAGATGAGAGGCACAGGTCGAGAAGGCTTTGCGCCTCCCTTCTGTGGACTGGATTCTCAAGATGGCGGCCACGATGTATAAGTAAGAAATCAGGACTGTGGTCAGAGAGCTGATCATGTTGAATCCAGAAAAGATGAAAATCAGGATCTCTTTGAGGCTGGTGTCTGAGCAGGCCAGGGCCATCAAAGGAACATCGTCACAATAGAAGTGGTTGATTAGGTTGGGGCCACAATAGATCAGTTGGAAAGTAATTATTGTGTGGAGCAAAGCAACACAAAAGCCGTATAGGTAGGGGCCCAACACCAGTCGCGTGCACACCTTTTGGGACATGACCACCATGTAGAGAAGAGGATTGCAGATGGCCACATAGCGGTCATAAGCCATGACCGCAAGGAGAAACATCTCTGAAATCAAGAAGTTCAGAAAAAAGCCCAGCTGTGTTGCACATGCATAGAAAGATATATACCTGTGCCTGGTCAGGAGCGTGTCCAAGAACTTGGGGGCTATTGATGAGGAGTAGCAAAGGTCTACAAAGGCCAGATTGCTAAGAAAAAAGTACATGGGTGTGTGAAGTCGAGAGTCCAACCGGATTAGTGAAATCATCCCAACATTTCCTACCAACGTCAGAGTATATACACCTAAAATGAGGAGGAAGAGAGTAATTTCGATCTCTCTCTGGACTGAAAAGCCCAAAAGAATGAATTCTGAAACTCTGGTGCTATTTCTTTCAGCCATTTGTTCCAGTCTCTCATCTGCTGAAAAAAGACAAGATAGGATCAGAGACAACTCTTTGGCACCAAGACATTGGAATCAGACACCAACCCTTGTACATTTGGGCTTATAAGAAGATACTGTTCACTGAAGTAGCAAATAAGAAGAAACAAACGCGTCCTGTCTCAAACTCTCCTCTCAGGCTATTTATAATTTTATGAAGCCAAAACTTAATAAGCAATAAAAATAAGTCAGTTGAATGCTACACAGTAAAGATAAGCAAACAAAAAATTTTGTATGTTTGTAAACATATTTAATACTTTAGGTTTAGATAATATTAAATTATATTGGATAAGGAGGAGAAAATAAAATGATTTTCTATTTTCTGCTGCCTTAGTTTATTTTTGGTAGAGCAAAACCTTAATGTACTATTTTTTTCGTTGTTTTTCTAGTAGATTTTTTTTTCTATTTTAACAAATATGCATCATGCTAAGTGAAAAGTTAAGCAGTATATTCAATGGGGAGGAAAAAGGAAGCCATTAAACATTTATACTTTGGCTGGGCTTGGTGGCTCACACCTGTAATCCTAGCACCCTGGGAGGCCAAAGCAGGAGGAACACTTGAGTTCAGGAGATGGAGACCAGCCTGAGCAAGAGTGAGACCCAGGCCCTACTAAAAATAGAAAAACTTAGCCAGTTGTGGTGGTGAGCACCTGTAGTACCAGCTACTCAGAAGGCTGAGGCAGGAAAATAGCTTGAGCCCAGAAGTTTGAGGTTGCTGTGAGCTGGGCTAATGCCATGGCACACTAGCCCAGGCAACAGAGTGAGACACTGTCACAAAAAAAAAAAAGTATGTATATATAGATATATATATATATGCACACAAGTATATATATATATACTTGCAAGTCAAGCAAATTTGTATGTAACTAATTTTCAAATACAGCCTTTCTAAAAAGAAAAAAATATGTAAGTAAAACTGGAATATATATATTTTAAAAGTATAGTTATTTAAATTTGTGGAAACTATAGTATAGTATTCTATTTTAATTACTTACATCATTTGTAGTCAGAAATGTTTTCTACAGTATCTGGTTAATTTTCAGTGAAATAATAGAACAAATCCCTACTTTTAAAATGTGGTAATCTCTTATATGACAGAAAGCAATTATTTTCAGCAAGTAACCCTCTTGGTTTTTGTGATCTGGAAAGTTATCATTGTTAAAGCAAAGACCTTTATGTTCGTAATTGCAAATGTATAATATTAGTATTGCCTCTTGGTCCATGCTTAGGGGTCCAAGCCACCTGCAGCTTGGGTCATGTTGCGGTGCCATCTGGGCAGCTATTAGGAGGAGGAAACAGTGAACAGAAGTCCAGACAGAGCACGAGCAGTTTGTCTTAGGTTGCTAAGTCATTTCTCCTTGTTTGGATTCTGTGTTCACAGAAGCTACAGAGCCATGTCCTCCTCTAATTGCTACCGTCTTCAAGACGTCCCTTTAGATCCTTGGCTGTCAGTGCCCTGATAAGCTTCTCTGTGAGAATTAATTTATCTCGTTTCTCTGTCCCTAACTCTCCTGTGGTTATCACAGCCCTGCATGATGTGGCTATTGGGAGTTATATGCCTCATTCTACCTCTGAGTCTGAGAAAGCTAACTTTAAATTTGGGAGGAAAGTAAACGATAAGAAATTCACACCATATCAAATTCCAAAATAAAAAAAAGATAAAACATATAAAATAGAAAGAATAGTACCCTTTCCTTCCCAAACTTATTGCTTAGAGAAAATGTTTTTTTCCTAATAGTTCAGTGTGAGTGATCACAAAATTTGTCCTCTTAATTGTCTCTTCTTCTTCTATTGACCCAAGCTTAATACTGTAATTGGCACCTAATGTGTTCTTTAAAAAACAACGAATATACACACACACAAACACAGACATATGCACAGACACACATACAAGCACATACATGCATCTACATGCATGCATGCATACGTACATAAAATCCGGCACAAAAACAATTTTCTCCCTCAAACATTCTACTTGGTGGAAGCAAAAGCTCATTTTGTGAGAAGTGTGTTAGAATAAAACTGTTACACTGTTTTGTCTTCCTGAACTGGCATCTTAACACAGCTCAGAGTACTTCAGTACACAGTACTTCGGTTCACTATTCCGAGTGCAGAATAAGAGGAGAAATAAGAAAGTATTGATTTGGCGGTATTAGCCCACTTTCAGAAATGGGAACACGCTGATTTTAGTTCCACTTTGGGTCTTCTGTGGTAAACATCACTTCAGGTGTTTAGAGGTAATTCGTGGGAGCTTTGATACTGGGTTACTGTTCTTTAAACATGCACTCAAATCAGGCTCATTTTCCTTCCTTATATATCAATAACAAAAGGAAAAATTGCAAAACCTATACACCCTCAAATTTCAATTTCGGAAAAGGCTAGCTCTCATTTTTGTGTGTTACTTTCAAGTATAAATGTCTCTTTGATACACATTTTCTTCCAAACCAGCAAAATTTTCTCCTAAGAGAAAAATAATTATCCCACAAATGCTCTAGTTCCCCAGGATTTGGCTTCTGAAGTTTTATCAAAAGATAACGAATGTTTTCCTCTTCTAAAGGAAACCCAAGTCTCAAGGAACAGTTGAGGGAGATATCTTATTTTGGGAGAGTTAAAAGGTTTATTTAAATCCTGGCTATAGACATCAGCCTATGCAGCTGGAGCAGAGTTAGACAGGGTCATCTATAATCTTTTTAATGTGGAAAGTAGTATAAGACTTGGGGGAGAGGCCTATTAGAAATGACCAACAGAACCTGTCAGCCTACCTGGTTATAGATGAAATCTTCCCCTGAATGTTTCCATATGGGTCTCCTTTCACTTGACTCTCAGTTAGGGAGGGCATGTGAATGTGTGACATGTGCCTTTGTAGAGTGGAGTTTTTATTCTTTCAGAGTTAATTCCTAATATTCCCCAGACATGATTCCCCAGGGCTACTGCCCCTCCAGGGCCCAACTGTCATAAGGAAGTTCTACCTAGAAAAAGACCGGCCTATGAAGACAAAGGCAGCATTCAGTCTATTTGAATTAGAACCACTGAGTCACTAGTCTTTGGTTATACATCTGAAATTCAATTTGTATAACCAACGCAAAGCAAAGCAAAGCAAAACAGATGGCAAACAATGTTTTTAAGTTCCACAACCCTTTCCAATGCAATGTAATCCTTTGCTTACCTGTGTTTCTTCTTTTCCGTTGATCTTAGTGAGAGGGATTCTCATTTAATCATTTGTTTGATCACCACCTAAGTGTGCTTTGTACCTAGAAGTCGTAAGTTTTAGCAAACATATTTATTTACTGTTTTCTTTTCTAAGGGTGGAAATGAAAACAACAAATTCTCTTTATCTACATCCTACAGAATTCACGGTTTTTCACCGCATTTAACTTTTAAAAATCACGTGGCATTTATTTGTTGTATCATCTGAGGCAAGGTCTGAGTGGTATTTGTCCACACAGCTAACCAGTCGACCTAATATTCTTGATTGAATAATACAACTCTTTCTTATTAGTTCAGAATTAATAAGAATATAAAATATTATTTTATTGACTAAAATAATTTAATAAAATCAAATAGCTTCCATATATAATAAAACTCTTAGAATTTTAGAAATGTTGATGGGCACTATGTGTTTTTATATATCCTTTCTTTTTTAAATTAAAAAACTTTTTCTAGACGTAAAGTATATATATCCTGATTTAAAATTGTATATGCATAAAGTATGAAAAAAATAAGTATAAATTATCCATGAGCAGTAATTTCTCTTAAGGAAATTCTTCCATATGGGACAACATGGAGAGATCTTGGGGACATTATCTTAAGTGAAATAAGCCAGTAATGGAAGACAAATACTGTACTAGTCCACTTATATGAAGTATCTATAATAGTCTGTCTCATATTTTTGTATATTTTATAAAATTGAGCTCATAGAATATATGACAATTTACTGCATATAATTACTATTTTTCATCAACAATATATATCAGGATTCTACTTACTACTGAATATTCTTCCAAAATCATATTTTCTAATACATATATGTAAACAGAACACATGATGATATTTTGTGACTTTTTTCTAATTAGTAAAATAATAATGCTATGATAAATTATCTTATTTAGAATCTGTTCAAAATGACCCAATATTTTTAGAATAAAGTACAAAAAGACAGAAATGTTAAATAAGAGAATATGGCTACTATAAAATTTTTACTTACTGTTAAATCATCTTTCTCTGATAATACTCCTTAAAAAGTTTTGTTTTTATATGTTGCCTCCAATTGATCTCCTGTCATTTTTCTTTAAATCATTCCCATAAAACTTTTATATTTTCCCCCTACTGAAAGTCCCCTTACCAGGTCATACATGACCTCCATGTTGCATAAAGCCATGATTAATTCTCCATCACATTATTTAACCTCTCAGGAATATTTGCCATATATAGTTAATCATTCCTGGCTTATCTTTCTTTACTTGGATTCCCACACTCTCCTGATTTTCTCCTATTTCTACTTCTCCGCATGTCCCTTCTTGGTTTTGTTGTTGGGTTTTTTTTACATCACCTTCACTTGCAAATACTGGAGAGCCACTGACTCAGTTGGTCCTTTGTCATTTTGTCTTTTTGTAGCTATACAACTTCCTTTTCTTGTTAATTTCATTCAATGTTTGTACTTAAATACACATATATACACACACACGCACAAACAGAGCAGGTCCTCAAATAAGGTAATTTTGTAAATCGCTCCCTGCCTGAGCCACTGTCAGTGTGGAGTTTGCACACTCTCTCCATGTCTGCATGGGTTTTCTCCAGGTCTTCCAGTTTCCTCTCACATCCTAAAGATGTGCATGTTAGGTCAATCGGACTGTCCACAGTGTCCCAGTGTGAATGAGTGAGAGTGTGCGTGTATGTGCATGCGTGTGTAGCGTGTATGTGTTTATTTCCTAATGTATCTCCTCACCTCATCACAATCCTCTGAACGCCAGACTCCCATATTCACTATCCTACTTGACATCTTTACTTGGATGTGTATTAAGCGCCACAAATTTAGTGTCCAAACTGAATCCTGATAACCCATCTCAAACCAGCTCCTTTCTAACCCTCCCTACCTCAGTGCACAGAAATTTCATGGTTGCTTCGGGCAAAATCCTTGGAGTGAAGCTTGCCTCCTCTTGCTCATATTCGATAGTCACTCTGGTAGCAATTCTAGGGGTGCTACTTTCAATACATCCAACACCCAACTACTTTTTACCAACTGCACTGCTACTCTGTGATCTTGTCTGCACTCCTTTCTAACACAAATATTTTCCCATGTGGTTCCCTGTTTCCCTCCTTTCCTCCTACAGTCAAATTGTCAACACAGTAGCTGTAATAATCATTTTAAACAGTAAGTTAGGTGATCTCACTCCTCCACACAGAATACTGCAAAAATGGTTGCCTCAGTTCACTCAGAGTGAAATTTAAAGTCCTAACTAGGGTCTGTAAAGTCTGGCATGATCTGGTTTCTGTTAACTTTCTGATTCTTATTGCCTTAATGCCTACTTACATCCATCATTCTATCCACTCTGACCTCAGACACTCCAGGGCACGCCAGCCTCAAGTGTTTGCACTTGCTTCCTCTCCCTCAATGGCCTTTTCTCAGGTATTCCTAAGCCCTGCTCTCTCGCCTCCTGACACTTCCTCGGTGGTGACGTGTGAGAACTCCGGAGCCAGACTATCTGGGTCCAAATCTGGTCCTGCCGTTATGTTTTATAATAGCTTGGTCACATAACATATCTGTGCCTTGTTTTCCTCATCTTTAAAACAGGAATAGGAATAGTAACTGCCTTAAGTGCTGCTTTGAGGAATGAGTTAAAGTGTGTGAAAATCCGGAATCATGTCATGTAAGCATTAGTTACTACTAGCACCATATTCCTTTCCTGATTTCCTTTGTTTTCCCTCTATATCGTTTATTTTATTATGTTATTTTTAGGTGGTTAGCTAGTTTGTTATCTTTCTGTTATCTATTTCCTGGGCAAATGGATAAATATGATCAACTACAAAGAAAAATTTTGTAATTCTATGGGAACATGTTATAGAAGAACCTGGTCTAAATCGGAGATCAGTATCCTTCCGTTGAGATATGATTATGAGTAGGAGTTAACAAAGCACTAGTGAAATTATTTAAAATATTCCTACAAACTTGAATTGTTTCTCTGATTTCTATAATGTACCATTAATAAAGCACTTTTCCCCACTCTCCTTCATGGTGTTACAATTATTATAAATTGAAAATGCCCTACTATGTGGCAACATATCTCCTCAATTAATATTCTGTTCTATCAAACCATAATAGTCAAAACCACCCATTACATTTTTCTAAATAGATGTGTGTGTATATACACTGACACACACCCACATACATGCTCATGTGTATGTGTGTATATATGTGTATACACACATATAATTTTAGAATCTCTGTTATTTGCTAAAAGAAAACCCATTGGTATTTTGATTATAATTTCATCATATTTATAAATTAAGTTGAGGGTAGAATTGACATAGTTATATATTAGATATCTTTCTCCATGAAATATACTGTTTCTTTATTATTATGAATTTTCAAATGTCCCACACTAAACTTTTTAAAATTAATCTGTCCTTTTATCAGTCCTACATTTTATTATAATAATCTTATTTTTTACCCTTATTATATTCAAAAATATTTTTGTAATAGATAGTGATGCATAATTGAACTGCTATTTCATGTTTTTATGTATGTGTGTATATGTGTGTATATATTTTTGTAACTGGGCACATTAATAACATTTTAGTAATTTTCACAGTTTTTACTGGCTTTTCTATCATATCACCCAGAAATAATGGGATATCTCTCTCCTGTTTGTTGATACTTGAGTCTTTCATTTGTCTTGTTACCTTTCTTGTATTTGACCTCTTTCTTCCTATTCTGTTTTCCCTGCTGCCTCCCATCCTCATGAGGATCCCTAGGCTAGAGTTTTAGGGAAAAAAATAATGATGATAACAAGAATCACTCTATTTCCTGATTTTAATTGAGGTGTTTCTAATCTTTTTTAAATTTATTTTCTTTTTTTAAATTTCAGAATATTATGGGAATAATGCCTATTGATTAGTGACACATCTTTATTATTATGTTAATATTCTCATTGCTGCTTTCCTAGGAGCTTTAGTTATGAAGAGAGATTAATTTTCTTTCTGTTTTTTTAATTTTTTTTATTTCAGGAAATTATGGGGGTACAAACATTTTGGTTACATGTTATGACTTTGCCATATCCCAACCATGATTTGAGAGGTTAATTTTCATCAGATACTTTTAGAAAAAATTCATTGAAAGACCAATGCATTATTTTCTTTTGTGCTGTTAATTTTTTGAGTTATACCAATAAATTCAAACAGTGAAATAAAATTATTAGTTAGAATAAAATGTCAAACATATAGATATAATGTCTTGAACATAAATTTAGGCTCATTTACCACTTAATTCTATCAGATAGCATTCTTAATGTTGATTTTTTTCCTCTGACAATATCCTTTCTGCTCATAATACATAGGCATTGTTGAAAATAGAGTCATTTTTGCTACTGTGAACCACTGCTAATATATAGGCAGTGTGCCTGGACACTGTTCTAAGGGAGTTTTTCATGAAATATGTCAACTGACCCTTTATAATAATCTCTGCTTTTGGTTATAATATATAATTGGTTTTCCTGTTCTCTATTTACATGTGAAGAAAACAAGGCGCAGTAGAGGGAGGAATAGGTGCCCAATGTGACACAAGTTTGAAACACAGAATACAGTGTTCTCCTTGTCAACAACCCTCACATCAATCACATCAACCTCTTAACCATTTATTATACAGACTGCTATTTATTAACATTAATTTTTCCTTTTATTTACAATTCCAAAGTAAATTTACTTGAGCTTTTTTTTTCCTTTCCCAATTTTTGGTACTTAATTTCTAATGTGCCTAGTGTTATTTTTTCTTGTTTAATTACAAAAGTGTGGAGGGTTGCATGGCTGTACATGAATAATCTTCTGCATATGCCTTCATTTGTAAACATACACACACACACAAAATTATTTCTCTGATATTTTAAACTACAAATTTAATATTTTCCTTTAAGTTCTTTTTAGTAGTTTTCACTAGAATGACTTATTTCAATATCTTTTGATATAATATTTGCTTTGCTATGAGATGTTCATGGCCTGCCATATTTCTAGAAAATGATAAGACCATAGTCATAAGCATTTTATCTTAGTTCAGGTCATAATCCATATCCTCAAAATATGTAGAAACCAATAGTCTGCCCAACTGCTGCAGCTCATAGGCCACCAACCCCACCCAAACCGTATAGACATGGTGTATGCTATCTTATATTCTTAGCATGTACACTTCCTCATTTGATATTTATATCCTATCTACCTGTGAGTAGGGCTTTAACTCGCTGTCTGAGATATCTTTGTTCAGGCAAAAATGAAATATCCTTTAGTTTTCTTTCATGCATTCTAGTGGGGCCTTCTAGTCATAGTACATGTCAAAACGTTTAATTGTAATAAAAGTTGTAGTTTGCCATTGAATTTGAAAACTATTAATCAGTGATTATATTCCCATGTTATTTGTTACAGATTAATGTCGAGAATCTCACTGCAGAATTTAGGAGTTCCCAAATACTTCTTGCCTTCTTGCCATACTATACAATGTAAACAGAGTTAGTTTAGCAAGTCTATTTCTAGTAAGGCCTCAAAAATTCAGAGTATCTGGGAAAAGTAAGAGAAAATGCCAATTTCTGTAATTACCATTTTTACTCTGCTGGTTGTAATTAAATAACTACTTATCACTAAGTAAAGAGAAATAAAATCACAGTTTGTTTAAACGCTGATGATGAAACTGTCTCTCTGGGTCTTATTATGATACGAAACTCTTTGTTGCATACAGAATTCCC
>CAUYRT010062161.1:0-10272 GCA_963574885.1 Lepilemur ruficaudatus | reverse complement strand
TAATTTCTTTCTATTTTAGTAGAGATGGGGTCTCGCTCTTGCTCAGGCTGGTCTCGAACTCCTGACCTTGAGCTATCCACCCGCCTCGGCCTCCCAGAGTGCTAGGATTACAGGCGTGAGCCACCGCGCCCAGCCACCTTTCGGGGCTTCTCATAGGAGCGGAACATGGTTGATGCTTAAAAATATATGTTGTCGTCCGCCTGTAATCCTAGCACTCTGGGAGGCCGAGGCGGGCGGATCGCTCAAGGTCAGGAGTTCAAAACCAGCCTGAGCAAGAGCGAGATCTCGTCTCTACTATAAATAGAAAGAAATTAATTGGCCAACTAAAAATACACAGAAAAAATTAGCCGGGCATGGTGGCACATGCCTGTAGGCCCAGCTACTTGGGAGGCTAAGGCAGAAGGATCACTTGAGCCCAGGAGTTTGAGGTTGCTGTGAGCTAGGCTGATGCCACGGCACTCACTCTAGCCTGGGCAGCAGAGTGAGACTCTGTCTCAAAAAAAAAAAAAAAATTCCAGGTACTAAGGCACAAAAATTACTGCCTAATTTTATTACTCCAATTCAAAATCCTGAATTTATTTAAAACAAAAAGTAAAAAAATAAAATAAAATCACGTTATTTTCAAAGGTTCAGAACAGAAAGTAGGTTATATAGTGGTTCAGGGTACGGGGGTTGAGAGTCACAGTGGGCTGGATTTTAAAGCCACTCCACCTTTACTGGCACTGGACTTTGGACAACTTCACCTCTTTGTGGCTCCATTTTCTTCTGTAAAGTGGGAATGACATTCGTAGTGACAGCTATATCATAGAGTCGTTAGCAAATTAAATAATGCTCATAAAGTGCTTGGCAAGAAGACACACAGTAAGCAGTTTAAAAGTGCTAGCTTCTATTGCTACTGTTACTATATATAGTAGGTAAGAGATGCCCTGAAGTACACGTACGCCTGTTACTTCAATAATTAAAGCAGTTCCTACTCTTGAAAAGGAGAATAAAATATAAAGGATCTTCTAACCTAATAGTCCTAAATGCTTTCTTACAGCTTGTGAGGTCTTTGGGTCATACCTGGAGTATAACCCATAGCAAGGCAGTCAAGAGCTCAGGATCAAAGGCCAGGAGATCTGAGTTCAAATCCCCCTGCTCTACTACTTGTTAGCTTTGCGGTCTTGGGCAAGTTACTTAGTTTCTCTAAGCCTCGGCCTCTGCAACTGTAAAATCAGGGATATAACAAAGGCCGTCTTTGTGAGGTGGTAACAAGGATTAAATATCACGTGCAGACAATTGAGCTCAATGCCTGGTCGTAGTGAAGCTCGGTCAATGCCTTTTCACTCTAAAGAACCGAATTACGACTCGGGTCCCGTAATCCAAGATGTTCACTGTTGCTTAGAAACGCAGTACACATGCTCCGTTACTGCATGTGCGCCTGGCATGAGTCCTGGCTAAGGCGGAGTTTCTCGATCGCAGCACTCTGGGCAGTTTGTGCCTGATGATTCTCTGCTGTGGGAGGATGTTTTCTGCGCTGTAGGATGTTGAGCAGCATCCTTGGCTGTAACACTAGATTCCAGTAACAGCTCGGCCCCCCCAACAAGCAAGACAACCAAATGTCTCCAGACACTGCCAATTGTTCCCAGCTGAGACCCCCTGGGCTAAGGCGAGAGAGAGCAGGTCCTGCCAGTGCTAGGTGCTGTTCTTGCTCTGTCCTCCGAGTGCTCCTGATCTGGAAGGGGAGATAAGATCTGCAGACAGCTAAGTGGAGCCTGTGGTGGCAGAGGACGAGGGCCAACGAGTGTGGCTAACTGTGTCTCACAGGGCTCCTAAGGAGAAGGCGCCGCCGCTAACCACAGTGGACAGGAAAACTCCAGGCAGGAGGTGGTATTTTAACCAGGCCATGTTGTAATTACTGCTACTAATAACAACGAATCCCTTCCCTTCAAACGTATTATCACACCCTGATAAGGACGCTGATTGGGCAACTGCCCTGAGGTCCGCAGTTAATAAGCACAAAGCTGAAACCAGGTCTCAACTCTGTCTCCGAGCCAGGGATGCCACCGATGCTGTCCCTCATTCCCTGACTAAAAGTTTACTGAGTGCCTTGCTGTGGAAGTGGCCCGGTTCTAAACTCCGGTGGTAGAAAACTAAACACTACTCTGCCCCTGTTCTCAGTGTGCTCAGAGCCCAGCAGAAGAGACCTGCATGTGCCGGAGCACGTCCGACAATGTGAAGGACCACAGCATCAGCCAGCCTCAGGAATGAGCAGCATGCTGATAGCTGCAGACAGGGACTTGATTTCCAAGGAGGCATTGACTCCCATCCGTAAACAGAAGGAGGCATAAAAGGGCAACATCAATCTACTATTGACAAAGTAGTCCAGTCTGACCAGAGGACAGGGAAGGAGTAGAAGATGGAACCAGAAGGGGACACAGTCCAGAGAGCCTTGACCATGGTGCTGCAGGGTCCATGGTATGTTTTGTGGGAGAGGGAAGTCGTGGGTAGTTTTAAGTGAGAGTCACAGCGCCAAGGAGGAGGAAAATGGCCCCCAAATTAATCTGGATACAGGATGAGCTGGAGATAAGAATTCTAGAACCAAGTGAAAGTGTCTAAGGAAAGACAGCAGGTTAGCACTTGTGCCCCCTTCCTTTCAGGTCAGAAGGCCTTTCTGTCTATAAAGTTTAGCCACTGTCCCTAGGCCCCCTGGCTAATTCTTAACCAATAAATCTTTCTGTTAGGGTCAGAAACTTTAATTAAGGTGTCAAGTCCCTCCTCTACCAATGTTTGCCTAACCTGTCACTAAAACTTCAAAGCAAAGACTGCAAGTGATTATTGGTCTAATATGTTTTTTTTTTTCCTTTCTTTCTAAATCAAGTCCTCTTTGAAGAGGTCCAGTATGTTATATTGTAAAATGAAGTCAAGAATGCATTTAAACTTCAAAGCGCTTAGAAAACAATGAACTGATCCTCAAAAAACTTCTATTGCTGAGAAGTTCAAGGGGATGCTTTTAGGCCAGGAAAAAAGTCTACAAATCGAAGTTCCCTTCCTTCCACTTCAAAAGCATGGTTGGATCATTAGGCTTCATTACAGAATTTTTGCGCACCATCAAAAGAGGAAGAATTGGAAAAATATCAGGTCAAATAGTTGATGACTTACCAACCTATCACTTCATAAGGAAATAGCTGTGAGACCAGAAATATAGAAATGGTATGAACAGCTGCTTAGCACGACTGTAATGACCTCCACCCACGCATGCTTCCCTTGCGTCCTCTTCTTGCATAGCTAAATTCTAACCAGTCTGCAAGGAGCCCATCGTGCCTCCCCAGGCTCCCTGTTAGCTTGCGTAGGTTATCTCCTGTCCACACCACACATCTTAGCACCTGCAAACCTTATCACTTTGTTTTCAATTAGATCTGGAACTCCTCCTCTAATAAAGGATTAACAAATTCTTTCAGATTACAGAGTGATGTGCTTCGCCAATAAAGCTAATGTGATCTTAGGGTATGCTACAAGCTGCAATGAGGGACACACTGGTGCTGTAGGCCCTGCTTTACCCACAGTCTGGTCTTCTTGAAGATAGAGCCCTAACAAATGAGGGCTGAGGGGTCTTTAAACTGAATGTTTAAAGCAGCACTGAGGGTATTGAGTGTGAAGACAAGAGCTGTTTCAGAGGAAACGCAAGGGCTGTCATCAAACACATAAAAAGCATTCGAGGCAGAGCATGGCGGCTCAGGCCTATAATCCCAGCACTCTGGGAGGCCGAGGCAGGAGGATTGCCTGAGGCCAGGAGTTTGAGACCAGCCTGGGCAACATAGACTAAAAAATTTAAAAATTAGCCTGGCATGGTGGTGTGTGCCTGTAGTCCCAGCTACTCAGGAAGCTGAGGCAGGAGGATCTCTTGAGCCCAGGAGTTTGAGGCTGCAGTGAGCTATGATTGTGCCACTGCATTCCAGCCTAGGTGACAGAGTGACAACCTGTGTCAAAAAAAAAAAAAAAAAAAGGGTTCAGTAGTACTGGCCCTACTTCTGTCCTTTCTCAGCCTTTTGTAAGCCGAGGGCAGAAGTTTCTAATAATTAGAACTGTTTGGAGGAGATAAAAGGAGCCTCAGTGCAGATATCCCAGAAGAAGTACGACCAGCCTGGCAGGATGCGGTCAGAGTGGGAAGAGGGAGGGGACTCCCACCAACAGGCGATCTGCAAGTAAATTCTGGACCAACAAGTCCACCGTGCTTCCTCTGTCTGCCCCACAGACAGGGCATCAGCCCTCACTGGACACTCAACACACAGCGTGCTGAACAAGTCAAGTCATTACGTGGATCAGACCAGAAACACTGGAGGGAACCTTGATTCAGCCTCACCGCACTGCCGCCTTCCTCGAACAAACCCACTCGGCCGTGCTTTCAAAGTGCATCTGCACCCAGACCCCCACTGACCACCACGTCTTCCAAGTCCCCGGTCCATGCAACCATCTTCTCCAGACCTCTTTTTGCTAATCTTGCTTTTACTCTTACCCACCCCCAACCAGCCTAGTCTCAAAAACCAAAAAACAGGATAATGTTACAAACACACGTCTCCCTGTGTAAGCCGGCCCCTCCCCCCCCCCGTGACTTCCCTACCCTCAGTACAGGATCCAGCCCCTGCCTGACCCTCTGGCGTCACCTTCTACCTGTCTCCCCCTCTGCTCCACCCACACCAGCCCCACCCGTCCTTCAGTTCGCTAAACTGGCTCCGGCCTCACGGTCTTTGCACCTGCCGTTTCCTCTGTCTGTCCCCACCCCCCCCACCATCGCCCTCCATCTTCCCACGCTTGGTTTCTTCCTCGTTTTTAAGCCTGAGGTCAAACGCCCTCTCCTGGAAAAGACACTGCCTGACCGCCCCCCACCCGTCTCACGCGGGCTGTTCTGTCATTTTCCCCGTCTCCCGTGTCGCTAGGTCCCCTCCCGGCCCCCCCACCCCCAGAGCCGCAGCACCCCGGCGCCCCGGCAGCTCCGAGGGGCGCGCGCCTGTGCACCGATCCCGCCCCCCGCTGGCCTGTCGCTGACAGACCCCAGACCCCCGTCGCCCACTCTGGCCCGCACCTTCCTCCAGGGGCTCCAGGCCGGTCCCGTAGCTGACCAGGTCCTCGTCGCTGTCACTCTGCCGCGCCGCCATGCTGCCCGCGCCCGGGCCCCGCCCCCTCGCTACGGCGGCCTCGGAGGCCCAGAAAGCTTTCGCTCTTTCTCCTCCGCGGTCGCCGCGATGCTCCAAGGCCAAGCGAGCAGGCCAGGAGGGTGCCCGGTCGCCCGGCACCGCCTCTCGCCCCTCACCTGCGCCCGGGATTCTTAGGCCTGTCCTGTGGGAGGCGGGGGGAGGCCCCTTTCGGGCCTCCGAAGGAGTCACAGACCCCGGGAACCTCCGTGCCCACGGTGTCAGCAGCTAGGGACAGTCCTTGGTCAAAGAGAAAAAGAAAGAAAATCAGAAAATGATTTTTTTTTTTTAATAGAGACGGGGTCTCACTGTGCTCAGGCTGGTATGGAACCCCCTGAGCTGCAGCCATCCTCCCGCCTCGGCCTCCCAGCAAGCTAGGATGACAGGTGTGAGCCACCGCGCCTGGCCAGAAAAGAACTTTTATCTGAGGAATGTGCCTCCTTTTAAATTATCAGGCCAGAGAGGCACTGAAATGAGACAGCAATCACATCCTGCTCCTCCTTTTGAGCTCTGTGTTCTTCTCTTGAAACTGCTTGTTATTGCCACAGGTAGCTATAGATTAACCTAATAATGTACCAGACACAATGGTGACACATTGAACAATATGTAACCAATCACCAATCGATGTCATTTCTGTAAACCAGTGAAAATGCCTGACAAGCAACTTTGTACCGGCCCACGCCCTGTCCCCCTGTTTTGCCTTTAAAAACCGCTTACGGGCTGGGTACTGTGGCTGACGTCTGTAATCCCAGCACTTTGGGGAGGCTGAGGTCAGAGGATTGTTTGAGGCCAGGAGTTCAAGACCAGCTTCAGGAAGAGTGAGACCCCCCCACCCCCATCTCTACTAAAAATAGAAAGAAATTAGCCAGGCAACTAGAAATAGAAAAAATTAGCCGGGCATGGTGGCGCACGCCTACAGCCCCAGCTACTCAGGAGGCTGAGGCAGGAGGACTGCTTGAGCCCAGGAGTTTGAGGTTGCTGTGAGCTAGGCTGACACCACCGGCACTCTAGCCTGGGGACAGAGCGAGACTGTCTCAAAAAAAAAAAAAAAAACCTTGCTTGTAAGAAAGGCCAAATGGGGCTTATAGCCAAGGTTATTTTGGCTCAAGTAAACTCTTTAAATTATATTTTGTGCCTTAGCCTCTTTTATTTCTTTATTTATTATTTTATTATTATTATTATTTTTTTACAGAGTCTCAGTCTGTCGTGGCGTCATCATAGCTCACTGTAAGCTCAAACTCCTGGCCTCAAGCAATCCTCCTGCCTTAGCCTCGCAGAGTGCTAGGATTAACACCATGAGCCCCCACGCCTGGCAGCCTCTTCCTTTTAGATCGATATTTCTGGTGCTATGAGCAAGATTCAGAGCCACACACCCTTGACCATCAACATTTCTCTGGGACTCAGCCCCTGGCCAGCCCTGAACACCTTGTGTTCTGATTCTGAGAGAAATTGTTGGACATAAAGTGGTAAGTCCTACTGAAAATCCGGACCTCTCCCACTCTTGAGTGGAAAGTCTAGACTTGGCTCGAGCTGTCCTTTCAAACCTTCCTTTTCTAGAACAGAGGTTTTCCATGTTTACAGTGCGGATAAGAGATTTGGGTTACAGGCTAAAAATACCTTTTCCACCTCTGCCTTAGGATCAGAGAGGTTCAGGTCAGGGCCAGGCAGAAAGCTCTGCATAGAATGTTTGCTGTTCCGTCTGTCTCTGTCCCACGGCAGTAAGGTCTGGGTCCCCTACTGGCAGGCAGTCTTCTGCCAATGCTACGGGTCTACTTTTACATACACCCTTTAAAAAATTGCAGCTGCTGTCCTGTTGTTCGAAATTCAGGCTTGATTTTTATTTTGTGACCATCCCCTACTAGTTAACCACCAGGTGGTTTTATGTGCTACACTTAGTTACAGAGCACCCTCTTGCAGACATCTAGGAAAGTCGACCTACCTAACCCAGAATGATCCTGAGTAGCAATGACCTAAATGGAGGCCTTTTGAAATATCTAAAATAATTTATTTTCGCACACAGTTAGAAGAAAGCTGGTTTTAGAACTAGACAAATTTAATAGGAGACTTATTGCCAATGGCGCCTAAGAAGCCTCTAAAAGAAATTCTGAGAAAATTGCCTGCATGCAGGAGGTAAACAAAAAGATACCCATCACTACCACCTGAGGAAATTCCCCAGGCCTTTGATCCCTTCCCTATGTTAGTGGAAAAACCCCAAACTCTGTAAACCAAAGACGTTTATTCTGAACCTGCTTGTGTGACCTCTGGCCCAGAGCACAGGGCCTCAAGAAGTCCTGAAAAATGTCCCCAAGGCGACTGCATTAAGTTTAGTTTTATACATTTCCCCTAGAGACAGGAATTACACGTAAAATCATGAATTGATATATGGAAGGTGTACTTTGGTGTGGCCCGAAAATGTGGGACATCAAAAAGCAGGAGCGGGGGAGGGGAGGAGGTGGCTTACAGGTTATATAGATAGGTTCAAAGATTTTTTGATTTGTAATTGGTTAAAGAAATGAAGCTTTGTCTAAAGCCCTGTACTGTTTTAAATTAAGATTAGCAAGTCTTGGCCGGGCGCGGTGGCTCACGCCTGTAATCCTAGCACTCTGGGAGGCCAAGGCGGGTGGATCGCTCAAGGTCAGGAGTTCGAAACCAGCCTGAGCAAGAGCGAGACCCCGTCTCTACTATAAACAGAAAGAAATTAATTGGCCAACTAAAAATATATATAAAAAAATTAGCCGGGCATGGTGGCGCATGCCTGTAGTCCCAGCTACTTGGGAGGCTGAGGCAGTAAGATCGCTTGAGTCCAGGAGTTTGAGGTTGCTGTGAGCTAGGCTGATGCCACGGCACTCACTGTAGCCCGGGCAGCAGAGTAAGACTCTGTCTCAAAAAAAAAAAAAAAAGATTAGCAAGTCTGTTAATCAGAGACATGCCACCAGACATATACTTCCCCCTGAACTCAGTAATTTTAGCTAAGAAACAAAAGCTAAATTAAAAAATACAACTCATTGAACAAGATAGTTCTCCAAAACACAGCTTTCTGGCATTTAGCTGGCTATTGTGAAACTCTTTGGAAAAACATTTAACTTCTATAAAAGAAATCTTCATTTACAAAGACGTCTACCTCACTGTACCTAAGACACTAGAAACTTTTACTTGGCTTAAAGTTTACGTAACAAACCTTACTTTCCTTGAAGATGCTTTTCCTGGCCACCTTGCCTAGACTGAGCCTTTTCCTTAAATCGTCTTTTTATCTCAAAAAAGAATGGTGTTTGGATCTAAGTTTTATGTCTTTGAGATATAAATTTTCACCTAAAAAGTCATATTTTCAGAAGTAAGAATCTTGGATTGCCTAGCTAACAATCTTTTAGGGCTTCATAGTCTACCAGGGGAAAAAAAAACTATTTGAATCCTGGCAAATGAAGAATCTTATAAAGCCAGAAAATCTGCTCGTGTCTGTATGTCTATGTTTCATGTGTTATGTGTATGTGGTATTTCTCTACCAAAATATATAAAGAGCTTTATTTATTTGGCTTTAAAAGTAAGTGCTTAGGGTGGGCATGGTGGCTCAGGCCTGTAATCCTAGCACTCTGGGAGGCCGAGGTGGATGGATCGCTCAAGGTCAGGAGTTGGAGACCAGCCTGAGCAAGAGTGAGACCCTGTCTCTACTAAAAAAATAGAAAGAAATTATCTGGACAACTAAAAATATGTACACATAAAAAAAATTAGCCGGGCATGGTGGCGAATGCCTGTTGTCCCAGCTACTGGGGAGGCTGAGGCAGAAGGATCGCTTGAGCCCAGGAGTTGGAGGTTGCTGTGAGCTAGGCTGACGCTACGGCACTCACTCTAGCCTGGGCAACAGAGTGAGACTCTGTCTCAAAAAAAAAAAAAAGGTTATACAAAAATGTGCATATGCACAAGAAAAAAAGGAAGACAAATAGAAATGCTTAAAGTTTTAGTGGTACAAAGAACCTCTCTGCTAAATTAAAATTATCATTTATTACACAAAAATTAAAATATAAGAAAAGGAAATTTTACCCAGAATTCTACACTATTATAGCAAATGCAGTTATCTGTTCTCTTTTTTGTTATAACAGTTTTACTGAGATATAATTTACGTATCATACAATTCACCAACTTAAAGTGTACAGTGTAATGGATTTTAGTATATTCGGAGTTGTGCAACCATTACCACAATCAATTTTAGAATATTTTCAGCACCCTAAAAACAAACTGTATGCCCATTAGCATTGTTTTAGTCCATTTTTGTGCTGCTATAACAAAATACCACAGACTGGGCAATTTATAAAGAACAGAAATTTATTTCCTCACAGTTCTGGAGAATGGACACCTGGTTCTGAAATAAGGCACTAACCCATTCATGAGGGTGGTACCCTCCCCACCCAAACACTGCCCATTAAGCCCCACCGCCCAACACCACCACATGGGGGATTAAGTTTTCAGCCTATGAATTTTGGGAAACACATTCAAACCGCAGCAAGCATCTTTGTATTCTCTTCTGCTTTTTGTTGAAATATGTAATGTTTTAACACCAAGATTTTAGAGATATAATATTGCAGTGTTTTCACTACTTTTCCATGTTCCTAATTATTTATCATTTTTATCATTTTTAAAAATGGATATTTTGGCTGGGCGCGGTGGCTCATGCCTGTAATCCTAGCACTCTGGGAGGCCGA
Source organism: Lepilemur ruficaudatus (assembly GCA_963574885.1). Taxonomy (NCBI): domain Eukaryota; kingdom Metazoa; phylum Chordata; class Mammalia; order Primates; family Lepilemuridae; genus Lepilemur; species Lepilemur ruficaudatus. The sequence goes on along the minus strand of CAUYRT010062161.1, from coordinate 407 downwards.
GGCGGGAGGATCGCTCAAATTCAGGAGTTCAAAACCAGCCTGAGCAAGAGCGAGACCCCGTCTGTACTAAAAATAGAAAGAAATTAATTGGCCAACTAAAAATATATAGAAAAAATTAGCTGGGCATGGTGGGGCATGCCTGTAGTCCCAGCTACTTGGGAGGCTGAGGCAGAAGGATCCCTTCAGCCCAGGAGTTTGAGGTTGCTGTGAGCTAGGCTGACGCCACGGCACTCACTCTAGCCTAGGCAACAGAGTGAGACTCTGTCTCAAAAAAAAAAAAAAAAATGTATGAAGAAAACAATTCGATTTACAATAGCACCAAAAAAGAATGAAATACTTAGAAAAAAAATTAGCAAAAGAAGTACAAGACTTGTATACTGAAAACTACAAAACGCTGAATGAAAATA
>CAUYRT010062160.1:0-39972 GCA_963574885.1 Lepilemur ruficaudatus | reverse complement strand
ATTTACCAAGTTGTACAGCTATTCACATAAATCAGTTTTAGAAGATTTTCTTCCCCCTATTCAGACCCCTAATTCCCATCATACCACCCTGAACGCGCCCGGTCTCGTCTAATGGGTTTCGAAGGAAAGAATATGCTCCTCTGGCCTGGGGGTGTTCAGTGGGGAAGAAGAGGCATCAGGCATCAGAAAAGTCTTCCTGAGGAGGCAGTATTTGGGGGTGAACCTTGAAAAATGGGGGTAATGTTTTAAGTGATTTTTTTTATCCAATCAATCATTATATGCACATTATTGAAAAATACATACAAACAAAAGAGTGAAAAAAATTGACCACATACCGACCAATCAAGGACATCATTGTAACATTTTGGGGTATTTTCTTATAGTAGTTTTCTCTGTACTTAAATGTGTAAGTAATATGTATCTTTATGTATAATTTTAAGTGTATGCACAATTTTATATTCAGTCTTTTACTTAAAATTTTAATTGTTTTCTCAGTTTGTAAAGACTTTTCATAGACATGATTTTAATAATTGCATGATGATATCCTAAAGAATAAATATGCCAAAAATATACCTAAGGAATTTCCATGTTTTAAAATACTCTGATTTATCATTTTTAGCTATTATAAATAATCCAGTGATATGCTTAGCAGAAACAATAATGCTAAATGCCAATTATCTGGTCCAGGACATTGACAAATAGGTTGAGGGTATCACAAGATTGTCTATGACAAGCATTTTCCCCACTTCAATCCTTTCTGCCCATTAAACTTCATAAATCACATCACTCTCTTTTTCATAATCTTCCGGTGAGTCTCAGTTGCTCACAACATAAAATCCCAACTCCGTTTGCTGCCACGCTGGGTCTTCAAACTTGACCCGACTGTAAATGAGCTCTTGTTTTCTGCTATTGCTTTTTCTCCAAAGATGTGGCCCATCCTTTCATTGTACTGTCTTTTCCCTATTTTGAGCTCCTTGGCCTTATGAATTCCTCTGTCCCTCAAATCCTCCCTTTCTCTGTCTCAATCTGTCAGTTTTGTCTTGGCCTCACTTCCTTCCCTCTCTGGTTTAGAGCTCATCAGGGAGGATTTTCAGTGATGCTAGATCTTATAGCTCACTTTCACAGGCCTCTTTGAAGGTGCTGTACCTGAGTTTGCATTTGTAATTTTGTATTCTTTTTCTTAAAGAGGAGCCTCAAATTGCATAATCCTCAGGCCCCACAAAACCTGAATCCTATGGTGGGTTTCTTGCCACTGAAGCTTCCTCAATCTCCCAGAGCCTTTATTCTCTTTTTGTCTATTTATATTTGTGGCCATAATAAGTGTGTGTGCTGAATGCCTTGCTAATTCTTCACATTTTGCATCAAGCTTCTTCTTTCCAGTATTACTAGTACTACTAATAATAGCTACAAATGTTTTAGAAAGCATACTAGATGTGCAGATTATATTTTCCAAAAATGGCTATGGTAGTATTTCCAGTGCTACGTGTTCTTCTAGATCCTTGACATTCCCTGTCCAGAGCTGAAGTCAATTTCCCCTCCACTTGAATCTGCAAGGGCTCCAATCAATAGTGTGAGGAAGTGATACTATGTGTCCTCTGAGGCTAGGTCATAAAAAAGAATGCAGCTACTCTTTGAATGCTCACTTTTGGAACTCAGCCACGAGTTGTGAGGAAATATAGAGCAATGTGGAGAGGCCACATGGCGGTAGTCCAGCTGAGGTCCAGCCAGCATCCACCACGAGACATGGAGTGAGGCAGCCTTCAGAGGATTCCAGCCCCAGGCTTCAAGCTGCCCCAGTGTGTACCCAGTGGAGCAGAGACAGCTGTCCCACTGAGCCCTGCCCAAATTGTAGCTAGTGAGCAAAGTAAATGTTGCTTTTAGGGACTAAATTCTGGGATCATTTGTTTCACAGAAATAAGTAATCAGGCGGTGTGCTGAAAGCATTACATGCATTACCTTGCTGAGGAAACTGAGACCCAGAAAAGATAACTGATTGTCCAAGCTCACCTCCTCTCCAACTAGCCAACCTTCCCATCATTCAAGCCATCCGTCCTCTACCAGCTCTTCCGGCTTGTGTAAATGCACATAAATCCCCCTTCTTCAACCCCAAAAGCCAACTGTGTTCTTGACACCTATTTTTGTTCCCAGCAGCCCTGTGATGTAGGTTCTGTCAACCAAACTCTGTGAAATAGTTTTAAAAAGTTTATTCTGAGCCGCGTGTGAGTGACCAGGGCGCAGAGCCACACCCAAGAAGTCTTAAGCAAGTGGTCTCACCATGGTTGGGTTACAGTTTGATATTATACATTTCAGGGAGACAGGAATTACACATGAAGTCATAAATCAATACATAGAAGGCATGCATTGATTTGGCCTCAAGAGGTGGGGCATCTCAAAGCGGGGGAGGGGGCTTACAGGTTATAGGTGGGTTTAAAGATTTTTTGATTTGTAATTGGTTAAAGAAATGAAATTTTTTTTTTTGTTTGTTTGTTTTGAGACGGAGTCTCACTCTGTTGCCCCAGCTAGAGTGCCGTGGCATCAGCCTAGCTCACAGCAACCTCAAACTGCTGGGCTCAAGTGATCTTTCTGCCTCAGCCTCTTGGGTAGCTGGGAGTACAGGCATGTGCCACCATGCTCGGCTAATTTTTTCTGTTTTTGGTAGAGATGGGGTCTCGCTCTTGCTCAGGCTCGTCTCCAACTCCTGAGAAACGATCCGCCCGCCTCGGCCTCCCAGAGTGCGAGGATTACAGGCGTGAGCCACCGCAGCTGGCCAGAAATGAAGCTTTGTCTAAAGGCTTGGAATGGTTTAAGTTGAGATAAGGAAGTCTGTTAATCCGAGGCAAGTTACTGGACATTAGACTCAGGAGATCTGTTGAGTCAATTGAGGACCTGCAGGTATGGTTTAAGCTTTGTCTTGTACAGCCTTACACCTGTTAATGAGTCACAAAGTACATCTTCAAGAAGGGAAGTGGGCATGACGAGACATGTTTGACCTCCCTTCTCATGGCCAGCAACTCAGCTTTAGGGTATTTCTGGGGTCCCGTTGGCCAAGAAGCCGTCTATTCAGTTGGCTGTGGGGGCTTGAGATTTTGTTTTAGTTCACAGTGCATCACATTTTTTGTTTTACAGATGAGGAAACAGACACACAGAGAGGTTGGAAATTTGCTTAAGGAAACAGTAAGTGGCAGACATCTATCTTTATATCTTAGTATTTAAGTTCAAACTATTCCTTCATTTCCTTTCCTAAGTCCTTACTTGGATCACTTATTTAGACTTTTGATGCAACATTGTCTTGTTTGATATATGAATCATTTTTGTATGTGCATTGCTGTTTTTCACACTGGAGTGCATACTTCTAGGCAACAGGGCCTACGCCAGACATTTCTCTGGGATCTTTCTGAGCACTCTGCATAATGCTGGGTGCTTAAGGGGCACTTACCAATTGAATAAATGCAAAAATTCATATTCAGGATCCACAAAAGGTATTTTTAGAGCTGCATTAAGAAAAAACAAAAAAAGCATGGAAACACAGAAATTAAACCTTGCAAATAAATCAGTAAGGGCTTTAAGCAAGTCTTAGTGATTTCCTTTCTTTCTACCTAAAAATATCTTTTCTTAAAAAAAAAGATTTAAATCTATCACAAGCATAAATACTTGGTTATACATTTTTCTAGAGTAGCTTTTTTTTTTAAAAAAAAAAAAATATGGTTTTCTCATCAGCCTAGTGTTTTTGTAGTGTTAGAAACTTTTTTTTATTTTGCTTTGTTTAACTTTTGTTTTTTTTTTATCAGATGCGATATTTGAATAAAGGCCTCATATTGATCTCACTTATTGCTGCAGGCTCCAGCTTCAAATTGAAACCTGATCAATACAGCTTTGAGGCAGTCTGGAACATTAAATAAGACCTTGTTAGATTGATATTTTTTTCTTTTTGCTTTATTTAATTTGGAGAGGCAGAGAACAGGAAGGATGGGGGAGAGATGGATTTTGATTTGTTTTCCTTTGGTGTCTTCTATGCAGTGGTCCTAGCTGGGTGGGGACAGATTTAGTGGCACCATTTATAACTGTTCTATGTACTCACAATCCACTTGTCCCAAGTCTAGGTTATATATTTGAAAAACATCTTCTTCAAAGACATTGAGAAATTTAAAGGGAAGGAATGGCATTTGAAGGGTCCCATCCAAGAAAAAACAAGATGGGGGTCTTTATTTAATTCACCACCAGCACCTGTTTACTGAGCACCTACTATGAGCCAGCCATGGCGATATTAAAAGGGAAAACAGTATCACTGATCTCAAAGAGCTTAAAGCCCTGTCTGCCATTTCAAGGCAATATTCTCTCTAGAAGATATGGGACTGAAAAGAGCTGTCAAAATGTAATCCTGTCTGACGTGACTGTTCTCATAGCAACACTACCTTATAGTTCTGCTGAATATGGGTCTTAGAGCATTTTGAATTAATAACTAGTTTCTCGGTATAAACTACTCTATGTGGGAGATACTTACCGTCTGCATGTCCCATAAGCTCAACACTAATTTTGAGGCATAATGTTAGCACCTGGCATTAAAAAAGGAGGGGGGTGGTAAAAATATCACAGTATAGAGGAGGGAGAGCTGAGACTCACTGCTTTATAGAGGAGGAAACGGAGGCTCCTGGCCACGAATCATTTAACTCCATAGGGGTCCACAGATCATGTAAACACATTCACTTATCCCACGTTTATGAATGAGGGTGATTTCCTCGGCAGTGCAGTGGCACTGTGAATACATGATAAATAAAACGCAACTGCTGCCTTCAAGGAACTTAAGTTAGAAATTACAGTAATGTATAAAGAAGAAACTAACAATGACTCATCATTCTACTGTCATCTGAGCTCAAGACGAGAATAAACCTTTTGGGTCCATAAAGCTTTAAGCTTTAACTTAAATCATAATTTAATTTAATTGTAATAATTTCACTGATCCTGTTTTCTTTTTGGTTCACTTTTGCCAAATATATTTTTCTAACTTTTTTTTTTAAATTCTAACTTTTTTTCTGAACAGCTACATTTGTGACTTTGTATAATTTGCGGTTCTTCATCTCCTAACAGAAATCTATTCCATTCACATTTATTGTCACTAGCTGTGTTCGTCGTCTGTCACCCTGTTTTAACTTTCTGCTTTTTGTGTTTTATGTAGCTTGACAAACGGATTTTGGTTTCTTCCCTCTTTTTCTAATTTAAGTGACTTAGATGATACAAACTCTGTTTTCTATTAGTATTTACCTTTACATTATTCCAGAATCTATTTGAACTGATTTTTAATCTCGAACGACGTTGAGAATGAAATGTAAAAGTAAATTATATTTTATATAAACTTGAGAGGGTGAAAATTAAGCTCTGATTTTTCTAAAAGAATACTCAAATTTAGTTTACCCCCCTGGTTCTCAACCAGGGCGTGTTCCCTCCCACTCGCCCATGCCTCGGGGACATTTGGCAAGGTCCAGAGACGTTTTTGGCTGCCACATCTGAGGCAAGGAAGTACTACTGGCTTCGAGTGAGTGGGTAGAGCCCAGAGATGCTGCTAAACACGCCACAGTGCCCAGGATAGCTCCCCACAATAGGGAATTATGTGGCCCAATGTGTCAATAGCGTCAAGGTTGAGAAACCTTGGTTTGCACTTTTGCATGACCACACCTGCTAGGTAAATTTTACCACTGCAGATAGTTTTCCCGTTTTCAAAATTGAAAACAGAAAGAAAAGGAATTGCCTGTACATGTTGTCACTTCTCTTGTTCTCTCTTAACTTACCTGTCTTAATTTGTTCTATTTAAAAGTCAGTGAGCCCCTTTGATGACATATCCATTATTTGTTTACTTTTGCTCCTACCTTTCTCAGTCATTCCATGGGTGGTGTTCAGGGGTGGCTCATATAAGGGGCTATTCCCATCACACAGCCAAACTAAGGCAAATGAAAGCACAGACGGCATCAGGGGATTCCGGCCTCTCTCCTAAGTCCCAGGACTTCCCTACTTCTCCAATTCCCTAATTCAGCTGGGCTTCCGAGGGAAGATCCCCTGGGGCAGGAGGCAGACATTTCCTGACATCTGAGGGAGGTGGGCATCCACACAGCCAGGGGTGCTGCTGTGGGGCTCTAGAATCTCCCTCAGGCAGAGCTGTTCGGGCTGTGCATTAATACACCAACTTAATTGTTTTTCATTCAAAGAAAGAGTAAATATAGTATGGAAATTTAGAGCCAGATTGTTGTTAAATTATTTTCATTTTACGTCTGTTTTCAGTAATTGTTATTAGCAAAAATTATTTAACTGTTTTAGTATAGCAATTCTCAACCATAGCTACACATTAGAATCACCTGGGGAACCACTTAAAAATACTTTTGGGGGTCCTACTCTAGACCAATTAAATCAATATATCTGGGAATAGTAATGGGGCCAAAGTACTCTTAGAAGCTTCCAGAGATTCCAAATGGGCAGCCACATTTGAGAGCCCATTGGTTTAGGGGTTGCATCCCTCACCACCAGTTCTTTTGCACCAAAGTTCCTTCATTCATTTTTAAAAGTTATGATAAAATACCCATAATGTAAATTTTGCAACTTCACCATTTTTAAATGAACATTCAGTGGCACACATTCACGCCACTGTGCAACCATTACCACTATTCATCTCCCCAACTCTTTTCATCTTGCAAAACTGAAACTCTGTACCCATTAAACAATAGCCCCCCATTTCCCCCTTCCCTGAGCCCTTGGCAACCACCACTCTACTTTCTATCTCTATGAGTTTGACTACTCTAGGTGCCTCACATAAGTTGTATACATATGTATATACATATATATAGTATATATATATGTATATGACATTTTTTTCAGCGTTAAATAGGAAGGAAATTCTGCTACATGCCACGGTGTGGATGAACCTTGAGGACATTAGGCTAAGTGAAAGGTGTCATTGACAAAGGACAAAGCTTCCCCATTCTTCTCATTTTTTATTCTTCACTTGGCAATTCTCTTCTGATTCTGGCAGCACGTGAAGTTACTATCATCGATTGCCTTGGCACATGAGTGAGAATTTGGTTATTGTGCTCAGGTTACTATTTACATTATCATCTATGGTCAGCACTTTCTAGACATCACCCTTTTGTCTTTTTGTGTTTGTACAGGAACCAGATTTTTTTCCTACCTGGATTGTTCTATATTTTCTTTGTCCCTGAAAGTCAGCAACTTACAGGGCTACTGTTGAAAGTCGTTCTCTTTTAACTGGTTCTATCTAAACATCAGTGAGGCACTTTGGCATTGAGGGATAAATTTTTCTTATTTCAGGGACATTTTCTTCTCTTATTTCTTATATTTTTGCTCCTCTTCTATTTGCTTGGAATTCTTCTGGAATGTCTATTCCACATATATTGTAGAGGTTCTCAAACTTGTTTACACATTAGATTCACTTGGGGATCTTTTAAAATTTCCAAAGCCTGGTCACACCCAGTCTAATTAAATCACATACTAGGGTTGGGGTATCAGCTAGAACGCAGACATCAGGAGTGTTTAGGGCTCCCCAGCTGATTCCAATGTGCAGACACATTTGTGAACGACAGATGTGTTAATTTTTCTGGATCTCTTCTATGTATCTTTTTTCCTTCACCATCTTCAAATGTGCTCCCCTCAGTACCCAACATAAGGTGCCAAGACACTCACAACCCATCTCAGCATGAATTTCCCTCCATTTACTCCCTGGGTTAGGTAAGTCTATAGCTGTCTTTTTGTATTTCTCTGGCACAGTTCAAATCCTAACCTACCTTATTGCTTGGGTTTGTTTCTTATCTCTATTAATACCTTTTTCAAAGACCTTTCCATTGTTTACCATGATTCTATCGCTCACTTTTTGGATTCCTTTTTGCCTCTGAAAATGGTAGTTCTCAAACGTGGTTGCATGTTGGAATTACCTAAATTCCACTTCCAGAGATTCAGATGTAATTATTCTGGGGTCCACAGGGCATAAAAAATGTTTAGCACTTCCCAGATCATGCTAATATGCAACCAAGATTGAGAACCACTGTCTTTTATTAGTGTATTTTGTTTTGTGTGTGATGATGGTAGTGGTTCTCAAACTTTAGCGTACATCAGAACTTAGAGGTCTTCTTAAAACAAAATATGGGTTCCCTCACCAGAGTTTCTGATTTAGTGGTCTGAGGTAAGGCCCTGTAATTTACATTTCTAATGAGTCCCTGCATGGTGTTGATACTGCTGATCTGGAGACCATACTTTAGGAACCACTGTTTTAGGATATAGTTGGGCCAGAATCATTGAGTTCCTTTAATAATACACTTCCCCTCTCACCCAGAGTATACTGGATTTATCAAAATAGTGGTATTTATCTTGCCTAATGTGCATATTTTATATGCATGCATATAATAAGAGGTTTTGATACTAACATACCACAAGAACTCAGATCCATCTGGGTCTTTTGGAGTGCTATTTGGCAAATATCATGTGAGGCAAGGTGTAAAAAGGTAAAGAGCATTAAATGTCAAATGGAATGTGTCTGCTCAGGTAAACACCCAGAGGACCCTCCTCCCCCACTTTACTTGCTAATGTTTTCAATTGTGAGGTGCTAGGTGGAGGTGGAGAAAGAGATGGAGCTGAATGGTGGGAAATTGGGAAAGATATTACTATGTAGGTTAAGGTAAAAACTCTGTAAATATTTGTGCAAGTTTACTCTTTTGAGCTGATCCCACAGAAATGCGTTTTCTACTCCCATTGATGTCTCTGTGAACCTTGAAGTTGCCAGCATCTTGAACTCTCTGCAAACCAGAAGCGTCTTTGTCTTTTGGGAGGCCAGGATTTCCTTGGCATGCCAAGGTTTCCTTGGCATGGTGACACCATTTACTGCTTTGATTGCACTTTCTGATTTAGCAATGGCATTTTCACTTTAATGCAATTGTTCCTTCCCTCTTTGTGACTACCTGTTCTAGTTTTATAAACATAATAGCCCTTTTAAAATACTTTGAGAATGTATTTAGAAAGTTAAAAAAAATTGTTTTTGGTAGTAATTTTCATAGGAAGGTGTTGGCTCTGATTTCTTAGTGTGGTTCCTCATTTCGTGAACTGCAGAAGCTTTGCCTCGGTTTAGTGATTTTTTTATGCTATTTTAGTATTGGAGTCCAAAGTAGGTCTTCTCAGATTCTGTGTGTGTTCTGTTTCAAATCTCCTAGCCAAAAAGAAGTTTGTTTTTCTTCTTTTTCCTTTGCCTGTGTAGATTTTCAGTAGCCTGGGGGTGTAGAGAGGATACCAAATTCAGAGGCTGTGTCAGGAGGCTGTGCTTCTGGGCTGAAAAATTAATGATTATTTTTGGCAGGTGTGTATTACCTAGCTAATACTCCATAGCTTTGCCTAGTGAGGTCAACAATGCTAAAGGTGGGTTAGGGCAACACCGCTGTGGTTTACCTCCCTGGGATGTCCTTTTGGTGTTTTCATGCTCAAAGGCAATAGCAGGAGTCATGGGTTCTTGAGTGTCCTTCATCCTGCCCTTGTCTCCGGCTCTCATAGCTAGTGGGTGTCTTTAGCTTGTCCCCTACGTGAGATGTTCCTTCACAGGTGCGGAGGGGTAGGAATAGGTCAGGGGTCTCTAAACATTTATGTAAAGGCCCAGACGGTAAATATATCTAAGTTTTTCAGGAGATACAATGTCTGTTGAAACTGCTCACATCTGCTGTTTTAGTGAGAAAGCATCTATAAACAATACATAAACAAATGGGCATGGTTATACTGCAATAAAATTTACTTACAAAAACAGGCCAGGGTTTTCTGACCCCTGAAGCACATGGCCTTCTTTCCATGCTGCCCACCTGAATGCTATCAATCAAAGTCTTTAAAGTTTCTGATGTCCTCTTTTCTCAGTTTATAATTTTATACAGAATTTTCCTCATTTTTATATTGTTTGTGATTTCAAAGATGATAATGGAAGTGAATCAGACACATGGTCTCAAATTGCCATCTTTCCAGCAATCCCCAATGCCTGATTCTTTGGTTTTTTTTTAATCTTGGATATCACATTCAATGATAGAGACCTTTAATGTTCTGTAACTCCACATTGATATTGAGACTCAAAAAATAAATCACTGAAGCCTGGTTTTTAATTTTCTTTTTAAATAATCCTCTTCTAAACTTATTTAATAGCACAGAGCTACTCTTCTTCAGAGATACCTAGGTTTATGTGAAGCCTGAATTTCATGGGCAGACTTTTTTTTTTTTTTTACTGTTATAAAAAAGATAGCTGGAGAAAAATAAAAAGTTTCTCTCCAGGTTCTGTAAATTAGAAAATACTAGCACTAGAGTCTGATTCAAGGAACAGTGAAGACCCCAAAATGTCCCTCTAAAGGTCATATTTTTTTATTTTACTTTTTAAAAATTATTTCAAAATATTACAGGGGTACAAATGTTTTTGGTTACATGGATTTCTTTTGTAATGCTTGAGTCAGGGTTATAAATGTGCCCATCACCCAGATAATGTTCACTGTACACATTAGATAGGATTTTGCCAATCCCCACCTATCCCTCCCACCTGCTTGATTTCCAATAAATTTTATTTCCCTCTGTGCAAATGTGTGCTCATTGGTCACTTCCAATTTAATGGTGAATACATATGGTGTTTGTTTTTCCATTCTTTAGATACTTCACTTAGGATAATGGTCTCCAGTGCCATCCAAACTGTTTCAAAAGGCATTAAGTCATCCTTCTTCATAGCTGAGTAGTATTCCATAGTTTACATATACCACATTTTGTTAATCCACTCATGAATTAATGGGCACTTGGATTGATGTCACGTCTTTGCAATTGTAAAATGTGCTGCAATAAACGTTCTAGTGCAAGTGTCTTTTTGATAAAATGACTTTTTATCCTTTGAGTTAATTCTCAGTATTGGGATTACTGGATCAAATGGTAGGTCTACTTTTAGCTCTTTGAGGAATCTCCATAATGTTTTCCATAGAGGCTGTATTCACTTTCAGTCCCACCAACAGTGTGTGTATAGGCATTCCTTTCTCTCTGCATCCACACTAGCATCTATTCTTTAGGGACTTTTTAATAAAATCCATTCTAACTGGGGTAAGGTAATATCTCATTGTGGTTTCAATGTACATTTCCCTGATGGTTAGTAACACTGAGCATTTTTCATATGTTTATTGGCCGTTTGTCTATCTTCTTCTGAAAAGCTTCTGTTCATGTTTTTGCCCACTTTTTAATGGGGTTATTTGTTTTTTCTTGCTGATTTGCTTGAGTTCTTTGTAGATTCTGGTTATTAGCCCTTTTTTGAATGTAGAGCTTGCAAATATTTTCTCTCATACTGTAAGTTGTGTATTTGTTCCATTGATTATTTCCTTAGCTGTGCAGAGCTTTTTAATTTATTCAAGTCCCATTTATTTATTCTTGCTGTTCCTGTGATTGCTATTAGGGTCTTCATAAATTCTTTGCCTAGGCTGATATCTAGAAGAGTTTTTCCAACATTTTCTTCCAGAATTTTTATGGATTCAGCCTTCCATTTAAGTCTTTTATCCATCTCAAATTCATTTTTGTGAGTGGTGAGAGATATGCATCCTGTTTCATTCTTCCACACTTGGCTATCCAGTTTTCCCAGCACCATTTATTGAATAGAGCTTCCTTCCCCCAGTGTATATTGTCTGCTTTGTCAAAGATCAGTAGGCTGTATGTGTATGGTTTTATATCTGAATTCTATGTCTCTGTTTTTGTGCCAGTACCATGCTATTTTGGTTTCTATAGCCTTGTAGTATAGTCTGAAGTCTGGTAATGTGATACATCCACATTTGTTCTTTTTGCTTAAGATTGCTTTGGCTATTTGGGATCTTTTCTGATTTCAAATGAAGCATAGAATTATTTTTTCTAGAGCTGTGAAATGTGATAATGGTATTTTGATGGGAATTGCATTGAATCTGTAAATCACATTGCATAGTTTGGGCATTTTTATAATAACAGTGTTGATTCTTCTGATCCATGAGCATGATTTGTTTTTCCATTTGTTTGTGTCGTCTGTGATTTCTTTTCTCAGTATTTCTTACTTCTCTCTGTAGATATATTTTACTTCTTTGGTTAAGTATATTCCTAGGTTTTTAATTTTCTTTGTAGCTATTGCGAATGGCATCGAGTCTTTGATTTAACTCTCAAGCTGAGAGTTAAATTTGTGCCCTTTGATTTTGTAACCTGAAACTTTGCTGAATTTATTTATCAATTCTAGGAGTTGCTTGATGGAGTCTTTGGAGTTTTCTTGATATAAGATTTTATTGTCAGCAAAAAGTAATAGTTTGACCCCCCCTTTCCTTATTTGCATACCTTTATTTCTTTCTCTTGCCTGATTGCTCTGGTTAGGACTTTCAGGACTATGTTGAATAGAAGTGGTGACAGTGGGCATCCTTGTTTTATTTCATTTCTTAGTGGGAATGCTTTCAACTTTTTCCCATTCAGTATGATGTCAGCTGTGGGTTTGTCATAAATACCTCTTATAATCTTGAGATACATTCTTTCTTTGCCCAGTTTGTTGAGAGTTTTTTTTATCATAAAAGGGTGAATTTTGTTGACTGCTTGTTCCACATCTATTAAGATGATCATATGGTCTTTGTTTTTGCTTCTGTTTATGTGGTGAATCATATTTATTGATTTATGTATGTTGACCCATATTTGCGTTCCTGGGATGAAGCCCACTTGGTCATGGTGGATTATTTTTTTGATGTGCTGTTGAATTTGTTTTTTTCATATTTAATTGAGGATTTTTGCATCTATATTCATAAAGGATATTGGTCTGTAGTTTTCTTTCTTTGTTGTGTACTTTTTTGGCTTTGGTATCAAGGTGATACTGGCTTCATAGAATGAATTGGGGAGGATTCTCCCCTTCTCAATGTTATGAAATAATTTCTTCAGTATGTATAATAGCTCTTCTCTGTTGGTCTGGTAAAATTTGGCTGTAAATCTCTCTGGTCCTGGGCTTTTTTCTGTTGGAAGATTTTTTTTTATTACTGCTGCAATCTCATTGCTCATTATTGGTCTGTTCAGAAGTTCTGTTTCTTTCTCATTGAGTCTTGGGAGGTTGTGCGTGTTTCCATGAATTTGTCCGTTTCCTATACATTTTTGAGTTGGTGTGCATAGAGATTTTCATAGTATTAATAGATGATATTTTGTATTTCTGTAGTATCAGTTGTAATAGCTCTTTTTTCATTTCTGATTGAGCTTATCTGGGTCCTTTCTCTTTTGTTCCTGGTTAATCTAGCAAGAGGTCTATCAATTTTGTTTATCTTTCCAAAGAACCAACCTTTGTTTCATTGATCCTTTGTACTGTTTTTTAGTTTTCTATTTCCTTTAGTTCTGCTCTGACCTTAATTATTTCTTTTCTTCTGCTGGTTTGGGTTTGGTTTGCTCTTCTTTCTCTAGTTTCTTGAGAAATATTGGTAGATTGTTAATTTGTGATATTTTTGTCTTTTTGATGTAGGCATTTGAGGCTATGAATTTTCCCCTTGAGATTTCTTTTGCTGAGTCCCATAGATTTTGGTTGCTTTTGTCCCTTTTGTCATTTAGGTCAAGGAATCTTTTGATTTCCATCCTAAGTTCATTATTGACCCAATAATCATTCAACAACAGGTTGTTTAATTCCATGACTTTGGGTAGAATTGACTGTTTCTCTTGGAGTTCATTTCTAGTTTTATTTCACTGTCATCTGAGAAGATACAAGGTATGATTTTCTTTAATTTGTTGAGACATGTTTTGTGGCCTAAAATATGATCAATCTTGGAGAATGTTCCATGTGCTGATGAGAAGAATGCATACTCAGTAATTTTTTGGTAAAATGTTTTATAAATGTCTATTAGGCCCTTTTGTTCTAGAGCCCTGTTTATGTCCAGTCTTTATTTATTTTATGCTTGGATGATCTGTTCAGTTCTGTCAGTGGGTTGTTGAAGTCTCTGACAATTATGATGCTCCTGTTTAGCACACACTGAGTAAGAACCTTTGGCTTTGCTGGTGGGTGCTTTGATGGTGAGTGCTTTGATGGTGATCTAGGTTCTTAATGGATGCCTTTTTTAGAGATATCCTTATTGTGGTGGCTTTTTCCATTGCTAGTTGTTTATAGGCTGTAGCAGTGGTGGGCTATGTATGTGGACAGATTCCCTGTCTCCCTTTGATGAGGGAGGATGGAGGTCTTTGAGATCCTTTCTGTTCCCCATCCCTGTGGTCTTCCTAACATTGTGAATTAAATACCCAGTTTAATATTTGAGACAGTAGGTTGTACTTCTGTTTAAGAATCAACCACACCCTGTTTGATTGAGTCAATAAATGCTGTAAAGGGCTGTACTAACTGACTTCCCTGTCAGTAGGTGAAGGAACAAGCTATAATATTGTTTTTGGGACCTGTGACCAGCTCTAACCCCTCAGGAGAAGCACTGAAATGCTGCAGGTGGTGGGTGGGGCCCTCGAACTTCCTCGAATGACTCTGTGGTGAGTCATTTTTCTCAACCACAGCAGAGGTGGGTGGGGGAATTAGGTTGGGCAGGGCTAGGTTGGGTGAGACTGCTCTCAGGCTACACAAAGCTAGTAAGGTAGCTGTTTTGGCAGGTGTCTAAGGCTTGCCCCCAGGCTTCTGGGGAAAGCCCCCAGGGAAGGACTAAAGTGGCCCTACCCAGCCAGAAACTCTTCTTGCAGGGGTAGGGTCATCTAAGATTCAAAATCTGGCTGTCAGGAATGGGTTTCCCTCTTTTCTCTCCTCCTCTGCTCCATGGTCTTTCTCTAGTATCTGTAGCAGGCAGGAACTGAAATGAGCTGAACTCTCCCACAATTGCACTGCAGGATGGGAGCTTCCGTGTCCAGCATCCCACCCTGGGCTGAGACTGTGGCCTTTCTGTGGGGAGTGGGGTGCTTCACGAGTGCACTGTAGCTGGGACTCACACTATGCTCTCTTTTCAGTTCTGTCCATGAAGGCTTCCCTCTATGTCCAATCAGCAAGATCAAGTCCTGGGGTATGGGATCTGGCCTATGGGCCTGTCCTTGGTTTCCCAAACTTCAATTTCTAACCATGCTAGAGAGAAACATTCCTGGTCCCGAGTTGCCTATGGGGTGCTCAAGCATGTTTGATGTCCCTCCACTTTAAGGTGTGCCCTGCTCTGACGGAGCAGCTGGGTAAGGAGCACTAGGGACAGCTAGTGAGCTCACACTCTGAGTACTGCTTAGTCTACGCAGGTCTTTAAGAGGAAAGGTTTGAGCCCCACTCTCTGTGGAAGTGCCGATATGGTGGATGCACTAACAGAGTGGAAGCAGCAGCTCCTGAGAGCCCTGGCTCAAGCATTTCTCTTGGCAGCTGCAGGTGGCAGAGGGGAAGGTGATTAAAATAGTCTGAATGGAGGTAAACAAGCACTCTGGTCATCGCTTTTCCTCTCTCCAGAAGGCAGTCTGCCTGAAATGTCCAGGCTCTGGGGTAATGCAGATCCCCCAGGATCCACTGGCACCCTATGGCTCCTGCAGTCTGGGCTGGAGTTGGAAAATGTGTGGGAATGAACAAGATGAAAACTGAGGGGCTGAAGCCCTTCGGTGAGCACAGAGGCACTTGTTGGGTAGAGAAGCAATAGGGTGCCTGCCATCTTAGCTTGGGTCTGTGGTAATAGGAAGCACCCCAAAGGGGCTGGTAGCCTGGTATTTTGTCCTCAAGAAGCTCCAGGTTCACTGGTGGCAGCAGCTTTTGAGCTTGTGAGGATAGAAAGTCTCTCCAGCAGCTTGGGTGCCTGCTGACTGTCAGAGATGTGGGGAAGGGAGAAACAAACTACTCCGCCTACCCTTTTTGCTGGACTCTAAGTCTCTCAGGGATTAACCTCTGCCAATATCTTGTTCCTTTTTGTTCTGCTCTGTAACTTCTTCCAGTGGAATCTCTTGTAAGTTCTTGCACTTATCCCAAGTAATTACACCCAATCTATGTTTTCGTGTTTATTTGTTTGTTTCTTTTTCATCTAAAACTTTCCTTTCTTTCTGAGACAATCTGGGAGCTGGTATCTCTGGTCAGCCATCTTGTCTCACTCCTTCTCCAGGTATATTTTAATAAATTCTGAACAGATCTAGATACGAGATGCTCCCTGGGTAGAAATTCAAGAAGTAAATATAAAAGAGTTGCTGTGTTCTAGATGACATTGAGGTATTGCAAGTGGTATAAATAGCAATGTTTCAGAGATATAAACTATAGTTCTTTGTATCTAGGAATCAATCACGGAATTAAAGGAGGTGACATTTGGCAATATCTGATCGATTCGTTCATTCACTTTTTAAACATTTATTGAGTGCTTATTATACATTGGGTCCTGTTCTAGACACTCCAAACCCAAAAAATTAAGACATGGTTTTTTTTGATGATATTTAAAGTCTATCAGGGAAGATAGATACGCAAACAAATAACTGTTATAAGTGGTATAATGTAACAGGTCACAAATTATGGTAAATGGACTCAACACTGTTGTGGGAAAGTGAAAATTCAGGACCGATTTTCCAGAAGTTGATTGAGTTGACTGAGTTCATAATGACCAGGATTTTCCACCCAGATAGGCAGGAGATTTCAGAATGTGTGAAGTCATGAAATAATGAAATCACAGGGGACTTCAGAGAACTGTATGCAGACGAATTCTTAGCATTTCTGCACTTAATGTTTGCATTTTTAACTACTCTCAGCCACCACCAAAGGCTATGGTATGGTATAATCGTAAATTTTGCTAAGATTCAGTTTTGAATTACCTGTGCAGAGAAAACATCTTAATCATGGCCTCTTCAGCACCTAGGACAGTACCCAACACCTAGGTGACACAGATACATGTTCAATCAATGATTCTTTAGCAAGTAAATGAATACAGCCAAGCTCTCAGGTGGTGGTATGGTTTTGAAATTCTGCATACAACCTAGAAGCTCTTGTGAAATGATGATTTTATTCCTTTGTGGGGAAAAAATGGCAGAAAGAGAGAATACTGCTAGTCTTGGTTATGGAAGTAAATATGACTAAGAGAGTCTCCTCATATAGCAGCATAGACATCCAGTCTGCCGCCCTATCTTTTTTCTTTTTTTGAAATATATGCTGAATGTCGCACTCCTCTTCACTTCCACCACTGCCACTGCAACCTAAGTCACCATCACGGTATGATTGCGCAGACATGGATGAGTCATAGATGGCTGAGCGTGGTCGCTTCCTCCCTGATCCCTCTGCTTCTTTTTGTCAATGAGTCCCAGTGATCTTTTCTCCACCAGCAGCTAGAGTGATCTTCTAAAACATAGATCAGATCAGTCAGCCACTTTCTCAGGACCTTCCAGTGGCTCCTCATTATAAAATGCAAAGTCGTCACAACCTCTGTACGGTCAGGCTCCACCTCTCTCTCTGACCTCATCGCCCCCCACGCTCCCTCTTGCCCAGGACTCCAGCTATTTTAGGCTCCCTTTTCTTCCTCAAACTCTTCAGGAATGTTCTCCTCTTAGGGTTTTTGAAATTGTCTTTGCCTCTGCCTAGATTGTTCCCTCACTTTGCTCTGGTCTCTGCCTTAATGCCACCTGGTTGGAGAGGCCATCTCCAATCTCCATATAAAATAGCACCCCTTGTCATCCCAAGACACGCCATATGTTCATCTGCTTACTTTTTTTATGAACTATCTCTGTAATGTAAGTTTCACAGGATCACTGTTTGTTTCACAATGAGTGTTCACCTGAAAGATACAAAATGTGGTTTTATTACAGAGTGCTATTTTGAATTTGGGGATGGCTGGAATCTACAATAGAAATTACCCTGTGCTCTACCTGGAAACAAGAAGAAAGCAGTCTGCAGAGCTGTGTCAGGAGGGGGCCATACAGTTCACCCTGAGGCAACTCACACAGGGGTTAGCTTGGACATGGTTGAGCCTCAGAATGTCAGCTTTTTAGGGATGCAAGTGATTTAAATTTGTTTCCTGTAAGTCTATGATAAATAATAATGGTTAACTTTTGTATATTGACCATATAACAACTTTATGAAGTAACTGCTCTAGTACTATCTCTATTTTACAGATAAAGAAATGGGTACAGAGAGGTTACGCAACTTGCCTGAAGTCTCAAGTAGGTCAGTCCAGCCAGCTCAAAGCCTGCCTGCTGGCCCACCCCACTGCTTTGCCTGTGATGAACAGGGACTGAGGGAGGTTTCCCAGATATCTGCCCTTGTCCCATTCTCAGATCAGCTTTAGTGTCTTAGTTGCACTAAGGACTGCGTGTGCGTGGCATGATATTAAGAGGCTTGTCTCAGTTTCTTTGCTGAAAGTATACATGCCATTCTTTCAGAAGTGCGCGGGGCAGACTGTGGAATATCATAAAATGCATTCATTTGCCATACAAATCAGCCTTAAATGGGCAGAAGGATTGAAGACCTCTCCCTGAGTGAATGATTTTGTAGATCATTGATTTGGGCAGGAGTTTATTTAAACATTAAAACCTTAAATGAAGTAACTTAGCCTGAAGAAAAATGTGTCAAATATAGTACTTGTTATAGCGAGTTGTTCAGCCTCTGAGGACTTTGTAAACTGTCCAGATGTATTTATTTATTTATTTTTTAAATTTCTCAAGGAAAAATAAAAAGGATGGATTAGAAAGGGGAGAGTGGGATTTGTCTCCAGAAATAATAATCTCTTTGAAAAGGAAACTTTGGAAAGTCTTTTAAAACGTTTTTTTTTTTTTTCCCTAAAGCATTCTCTGCCTTTAGGCTAGATCTAAAACATTAGATTTTGTTATTTAGATTGCAAAAAATGAAAATGGCTCTCCCTCCCTTCCCTGTTACCTGTATGTTCATCATTCTTATAATTGGTATAAGGACCTGGTACTCCCACCAAATGAGTTAAAAGAGATGGGAACATTAATTAACTGGAACAATTATGTGCCAGTTTAAAACTTGGGAAAAAAGGATAATTCTTGCCTTTAGTGTCACTGAGTAATAATAATAAAAATAATACTGATATGTAGCTATGTGCAGTTCACAGAGTGCAGCCACACATATTTCTTTTTGGTGACAAAACCATTGAATTTCTCTCTAATTATCTTACATGGATTAATCTTGGCTGTACAGCTAGTGTACAAACTTCCTGAGAACAGGGGTCTGTACAATGTAGAAATCTAAAAGGCGGGCCCCTGATTCTATTTGCCGTGGCTGAGTTGAACAAGTTATCTCCATAATTCTCTGTTCTCTCATCTATAGAATGGGAACAATAGCAGAACCTGGGAGTCATAAAACAACTGACAGTTATAAAATTGTCGGTACAATGCCCCACACATTTTTTTGTCTTTGTGTTTATCAGAGATCCTCCTAATCCTTCAATAAATTATTGTGCAAATCTTTATATATTAACTAATTTGCTCTAGAGATGGCATCACTTGAAGAGAATCTCTTTCAGAATTTTCAATACTGAACATTTCCCAGGAAATGGAATGAATAAGAAAATTAGAAAGGAGAAAAACACAAAATTGATTAAAAACATAAGGTTGATTATCATGGCGATTGTTGTGAGTCTCCAGTGTGTGTATTTAAGTAAGAAACCCCTTGGTATATATTACAATCTTAATCCAGACTATATCCTTTAAAGAATGAAAACACAAACAAAGAAAAAACAACCAAATTGAAAAGGGTGAATTACCAAGTATATATATAATGGGCTTTGTCATATGAGGAACAAAGATTCCCTGCTATATTTTAAGACTCTGAGAGATTTAGGTGGGTTAGGGCTAAAAGATTAGAATAATTTGAGTAAAATATAAAACCCTTCCACATACTCATTTGTTACCCGTGATTACTGGCCCCGGTCCCTGCTTGTCAAGGCTTTTGTCACTTAGTCTCCAACCTGGAAGCTCGGACCGACATCTCTTTCTCATCTCAGAACTTTTCCCTGAGCATGTTCCCAAAGTGTGAATATACCACCACTGGCCTTCCTCCACTCCAAAATATGCTCTTAAAAATTACATCAAAAAATAAACAACAAAAGAAATCAGATATTTTAGAACAGTGTTTGGGAGTCAAAATGAACTTTGATGAAACATGAAGAAAGTCTGTTTTTTAGTTGATAATGATATCTGATACCAGTTTCTTTGTGGTTTTGACAAATGTATCATGGTTATATTTTATAGTAAGTTCATGTTAGGGGAAACAGGGTAAGCAGTATACAGGAACTCTTTGTCTATCTGTGTAACTTTTCTGTATCTAAAATTATTTCCAATTTAAAATGTATTAAAAAATAAAACTTGAGATAAGCAAATCCATTCCTCTTATTTTATGTAGAAAGAAACTAACTTCCAGAGAAGGGAAGTGATTACTAACCTGGTTTCCTGACACCCTCTGTTTGGTGATATATGTGAAAATATATTTAGAAACGTTAAATCCAAGATTAACCAGTAAGATTTTTTTATAGAAGAAAATATGAGATTTTGAATTTTTGTCTTGCAGTACCTCCACACACCTTCTTAAAATCTGTCACCTGGGCCTGAAAATGTGGCTACGTCCAGGGGTCTGGGCATAAGGCTGTGAAGTGGAGCCTCTAACCCAAATCTACCCAGTCTGAGTTCAGCCCAATTCTCCAGTGCCATCGTGCTGCAATGCAGGCCCTGGAATCAGGGGGCATGTGGAATTAGAGGTCATGCGTGAAGATAAGTGCAGGTGGGGGTTCGGGAGCACAGACTTGTCACAAGGAGGGCCAGCACTTTGGCCCAAAGCAATGTTTCAACCCTACTGAGTACACACCTTGGCTGCTAGTTCACTTTGGAACCCAGACCGGCAAAGGAGCTGATCGCTTGCATTTGTCGGGCTGGGACTTCGATGTCTTCTGTTGGCTACTCTAGTTTCTACACCTGGTCGTCCCCTGCCTTTGCGCTCCTGCTGTGCTCCCAGGCTCTGACATCCCACCTGCTCCCTCCTGGCTTTCAAGCCTCCTGACTTTCCCACTAGTCTTTGGCTTTACCTTTCCCACCTGGCCTTGACAGCTTGCATCAGCCCATGCCTATTGGCTCCTGACTAGTGAATCACCATCGGCAGCATGTGGTAGTGTTTTGAGACAAGTCTGTCTTCTCACTAAGAATCTAAGCTCCTTAAAAAAACAACTATACTTCACTTGTTTTCTCAAACCAATGTCTCTCCTGGTGTGGGAAACATCATCACAGATGGCTTGGAAGCTAATTCAACAATGATCATGTCTTGCCCTACCATCAGTAGCTATGCACGTCCCCAACCTAGTTCAGCTCTGATTAAGAAGCATCCCAGTACTGAGAAAAACAGGCAAACTTGGAGTTGAATAATATTAGTTTAAAGCTGAACTGTGCCAGGGACTTTTCTCTTTGAGTCTTAGTTTTCTCATCTATGGGAAGAGATGGTTGTATCAGTAGCCTCAAGATTTTTCTGTACCTACACTAAACAATAGCCTATGCCATTTCCTCATGTATGATGGAATTAATGGTCATGTGACATCAGAGGCGAGGTGACCTCAGAGTCATTCAGGTCCCCTCCATCTCTATTTTACAGATGAGGAAACTCCTGAGGTCCCATGAGACATGGTGACATCAGTAGATCGTGGAATTAATGGATGGATCCGCATTCTCCAGTTTAACCCAAGAATCTTCTAGGACAGCCTAGAAGTTCTTCTAACTTGTGTTACTTTACCCTTAAATGTCTCGTGTTGACATTTTTGTTGTAATATCTTCTCTGAGCTAAAATACAAAACTTTTTGTAGAGCATGATAGAAACTTTGTTTCAAACCTGAATTTGCATAGACTTAGTGAAAATATACCAAGATGTTACACAGTGTCTATATTCTAGGAGATGGGAATACAAGTGTTTTTATTCTTCTTTAACCATTCTATTTTCCTTTTTCTTCAATGAATATATACTTCCACAGTCAGAAAAACAAATACATAGTATACAGAAATAATATTTTTGAAAAATCTGCATTTACTAAGGATGAGAAATAAATGAAAATAAAAAGAGAGGAAACAATTGGAAAGCCCCGAGTAAATGTAGTTTTGTTCATTGATTATTCATTCTTTCATTGAATGTTCATTGATTGCTTAATATATATCAATCCTTAAATTAAGTCTTTGTCAGATGTAAAAGTAGATCAGAAACAGTACTTGACCTCCACTGACTAGAGTTCAGCAGGGGATATACATGTTTAGAAAATGGGTAATTTCAAAGTCCATGCATGGCAGACCATATGAAACTCCCACACGAGGAGCTATGGCTTACACAGTATAAAGGTCACTTTTGGTTTATTAGGAAAGACTTCATGAAGGAAATGGCATTTGATTTGGGCCATGGAGGGTGACAAGGATTTTGATAAACCAAGAAGGTAAGGGGAAGACCTTGCTGTCTCTATCTGTCCCTTTTTCACTCTCCTGTAGCCAGCTTCATCTTTGTACTCCTAGTACGCCAGTCAGACATGAAGTACCTCTGTGCTTAGCAAATGCTTGTTAAATGGATAAATTGCTAGTGAAGTTATAAGCCAAAGTGGTCCGTTGTAGCATTGAATTTCTCCCAATCCATAGAATCACTGGGATTTACTTTCAAGGGGGAATTTACAATACGTAATGTGAGTTTGTAAATTGGTTATACATGCGCCATTTTAATGTTTCTCATTCCCCAGTGTGTGCACGCCAAGCCCCGTAAGGTGCTATTGTTCTCTGACTGTCCTCCGTCCTAACACTGGGAATCAGTTGCTTAACTGTCATCCAACTGCCCCACTCAACTGTACTGTCTGAGGACAACATCTGCACCTTGTCCCTGCTGCTCCCCTGGGGCTGAGTAAAGGGGCTGCCTCAGAGTGGGCACTATGCAAATATTTGTGGAATGAATGAATACCTGATGTCTCACAATGATGATAATAAAGTGACAGACAGCTGTTAATGGATGAACCAACTTGACCATAATTGATGAATATGGATTAAAGGGAGGGGGGAGTTCTTTTGGGGACCTAAGTCCGACCATTGTTTAGGGAGAATAGAGTTAATGTAGACACAGAATATATGACATGTCATTTTGGATACCAAAGGACAAACTGATACATGCAGTTAAATGCTACTGGTTGGGACAGTAAGGGCCACTCAGAACTTCCCCTGTGGAATTCCAGTTGTTTCAGAGAGACTCAATTTGGTCTGGACTCAACCAAAATAACTTAACTCTCAGGAAGTGACAAAGAATTTCAGTACACTTCCTACAGAAGCAAAAGCATTAAACAAAAATTTTTAAAACTGAATTCCTTAACATTGCCTTTGCAAACAACAGGCACGAGTAGCCTTCCTGACTTAAACCCTCTGCGGACCCCAGCCTCAGTTTTCCCAGCTGTAAGCAGAGGGGAGCTGTCAGTGCTCTTATCCTAAGCCCAGTCCTTTCTTTCCTTGTGCTGCATCCTACTCTCGCTTGCTTATGCAAGGATTTTGCTCCGGGAATTCTCTTCTCTCTGTCTGATCATTCCTGTAAACCTGCTATTATTTCTCTCATCTTAAGAAAACCTGCCCCGGACTTCACTTCCTCTGCCAACCACTGCCCCCTTTCTCTGTTCCCTCTTGTAGCAAAATTCCTCATAAGAGTTATATGAACTTACTATGTAAAATTCTTCCTCTCTTTGTCCCTCTTCAACCACCCCAATGAGGTTATTGCCCCCAACACCTCATCAAAACTGCACCAACACACTCCCATGACTCCCACATTAATGAAGCCTATGATACATCCTTAATCTTCAGCTAGCCTGTCAGTGCACTGGCAGGGCTCAGTGCTCCCTCCTATTTTTTTTCACTTGGTTTCCACCTTCACTAGCTGCTTCATCTCAGCATCCTTTGCTCCTTCCTCCTCTTTTCTCTCTTTGAAGCTGCTTATCCTCATCTCTCCTTTGTCTTTCCTTCCTCATTCAGTCTTATGGCTTTAAGTCCCAAACACGTGCCAACAATTTCCACATGTACCTATAATATGTCCTCTCTCCCAAACTCCAACTGCCTTCAGACATTTCTAACTGGAGATCCAGACACTTCACACTTAATATGTCCATCCCTAACTCCTTCTTTCTCTTATACTCCAAATCCAGATGAGCGCATATATCCTGTTAGCCCCACTGTAAAAAGCATATATACAACTTTACTATTTCCACTGCTACCATTCTGTTGAGAGTGTCCAACATTTTTCTCTTGAATTACTTCTAAGGTGTCCTACTTGGTCTCTCTCCTTTTGCACCTGGCCCCTCCAGATTCTTCTCCACACAGCAGCTGGAGTGATGCTTTACAATAAGTCAGATCATGCCATTCCTCTGCTCAAAACCCTCCAATGGCTTCTCACCTAACTCAGAGTAAAAGCCAAAGTCCTCCGGGTGGCCCATAAGGTGTTAGCTGATGTATGTCCTTCCCACTACCTGTTTCTTCGTGTCCTGCTGCCTTACCCTGCACTCCCTCTGCCCCAGCTGTTCTGGCTTCCTCGACGTTTCCGAGCATGCCAGATACTCTTCCGCCTTGGGCCCTTTGCACTGCCTGTTCCCTCTGCTTGGTGATAACTGCATGGCTATTTTCCTCACCTTCAGATCTTTGCTCAATGCCAGCCTCTCTGTTAAACCCACCCCTGGCACTCGTAATCCCTCTTATCCTGCTTGACACTGATCAACTTCTAGCATGGTATATACTTTACCAGTTCGTTATGTCCATTGTTTACTCTCTCTATCCCTGCTACAGTAGAGGTTCCATCAAGACATGGATCTTTGGGTGTTCTCACTGACAGCTCTCAAACATCGAAAACAATGCCAGGCACATTAGAGAATACTCAAAAATACTTGTCGAATGAATTGATTTTGTCTCCCTTACTCATTTCTGGTCCCCTGTAGCCAATCATTCGTCAAGCCCAGTTATTTATACCAGTCCTTTCTCTAACCATCTCATTCCACTCCAGCCATACCCATGGCCCAGACCCTCATTATCTCTCACCTGAGCTGTTCTTTCTTACTCTTTTTCAGTCCAAATCACTCCTGAACACCTTCCTCAAGTTTATTGGCGGAGTTATCTCTGGCCACACAGAGCCCCTGCCTTCAGTGTTCAGGTGATGAAATCCTAACTCCTTAGCCTGACTCAAGGGCTTCTAACTTATTATCCCAGTCTCACCTGTCTCCTTCCTCCCTATAGCTTCTCTTCCTGTGGGATGACACGTGACCATTCTCTTCCTCTGTACCTTTGTGCACGCTGTTCTCGTCCAGCCTGGAAGTCTTTCCTCCACTCTCCCTTCTGTTCTTCAAGGCCTGCCCAGTGCTTTGTGATCTGGATCTCTATTCCACAACAAAATAGGCAATGTGCTCGTGCAGCTCCTTCACACATTATAACTAGGAGCTCTGGCCAATAGATGTGTTTTAGAAGATACTGCAAGGAGTGAGGAGTGAATGCTCTGGTTGAGATGGGAGAACATGAAAATGGCTGATAAGCCACAAACGGTTAACTTATCTCCTCCTTAAAGCATTTCCTGACCTTCTTAGCCTGAAGGATCTCCCTCCTCACCTCCTGACTTCTTTCAACGTATTATCACCTATACCACACAAAGGGATGGCTTCTTGGCTATTCTCTTGAACAATTTAACCATGTATTGTCATTTCATCTCTCATGTGTTTATTTTTGCTTTTTGTCCTCTGTTGGGACAGAGACCATGCCCTACACTCCTGTCCTGAATAGCAAAGAAACCATCAATACATAAATTTCCCAGGGTCCCTATCAGAGCTCCTGCACAAAGCAGGTGCTCATCAAATTCTTGTATTGACAAGAAGGACATATTATTACTATGTGAGCAGCATATTGAATCATAACAAGGGAAAAGCTGCCTCTGTCTGTGCCGTCTATGGCTTTGGAGACCCTGCGCCTGAATACCAAGGGTCCCATTCACAATGTTCCTTTGAGTTGAGAGTGAGTGGCTGAGCTCAGCTCCCATTCCAATTTGGTTTCCATGCTGGTGATTGGCAACACTCTAAGGGACTAATTTTTCAAGAATAAGACATGTGGATGACCCTTTGCTGGGTGCTAGCTGAGATCCTAGTCCCGGGGCTCTTTTCTCTGCCCTCTCCCAGGCACGGGCCATAATTTTGAGGGGTAAGAGTAAGAGAAAGGAGCAGAAAGGGGCAATGGCAGGTCTGGGTGCTATGGAATCAGGCTCAATTCTCATTCTGCTGCTTTTTAGATGTTTGGTTGAGGGCCAGTTACCTGACTTCTTTGAGCCTTGAGTTCCACATTTGAAAGTTGTGGATAAGAATCCCCAGTTCATATTCCATTTATGAGAATTAAATACACAGCATCTAATATAGTGCCTGACCCAGAGCAGACACCTAGTAAGTAAATGGTTGCTGATATATACTGCGTTTGAAATTTTAAAGCTTGGCCACAACATATACTCCTTATAAGAGCCATGTGAATCTTTTACAGATGAATCAAAAGAGGCCTGGGAAAGTTAAGTGCCTTTCTTAATATCATTCAGAAATGTCATGACTAAATAAGGTTGAAAATTCAAATCTTATGTTTTCTAAACCCAAAACATTTTGATATATTATGCTCAATATAAATTTTGGTAGATAAAGCACTGTCTTTGAAGTACTTATAGACAGAGTGGTAAAATATTTTTAAATCTTTTGCAGTACAGAATGGTGTGTTCTTTAATTAGGCCTGTGAATTTAATCAGTTCATTTTATACAAACTCATGAATGAGTACTATTTTTGAGAAGGAAGGTTTAATTTTCTTTTCAACAGATTATTCTGTAAGTTTTATCATCAGCACAACATATAGTGACCTAATGCATTTTTTATTTTCTTAACAAAAATGTAAGGAATTTCTTTATAAAGAGTAGCTGAAACTTTTTTTTTTTAATCTGAAGCAGGTCTCCAAGGAAGCACAGAATTGCCAGACAATTACTTTCTTTCCCCTCCATGTAGAAGGCAAAATGTAGTCTTATTAAAATCCTGAGAATGAATTCACTTAAGCTCCCCACTGCAGGATGCTTTTCTGACAAGTTCTGTCTCAAAAAAAGTATGTTGTACAACTAATTAAGAAATTATTTTGACAGGGTGAATGTTTTGAAGCTCTCTGTTGTACACAACCTAATATAATCTAATTTTCTTCCAGCGAAACAAAATATGAGGCTGAAAAAAAGAGCATGGCCAGATAATATCAATAATAAGAGTGCCTCCATTTCAGCCGAGAAGAATTCAAGAAGCAGCCAGCCAATTTGTCTAGGGAAATTTGCTCTTGGCGAAGATGGTATAAAGGTCTTACCCCTGGGCAAACCATTTATTTAAAAAGTTTAGAAATAACACTTTTTTTCACTGATCGTGATATTTTTCAGAGTTACCATTTCTATATGAGAGGATGCAGGATAGAAGGTAAATGGTTTATCTAAAAGGATAGCAAATTGGGAGTCTTTGTTGAGTATTTACAATTAAGCTCCATCTGGACTTATTTCAAGCAAGATTGTGGATAAAATGGGGCAACTACAAGTTTCTAATTGACAAACTATCTTAGAGTATGTGTGTGTGTGTGTGTGTGTGTGTGTATAAATAGCTCCTAAATAATCAAAAATCTTTATTTTCCCTGTCCCTTTTATTTCTTACTAACAGTGCTTTTATGGTCTAGGTGAGAAGACTTGTAATAAAATAAATATTTTACCAAATAAGTGCTACTTAAAACACACCTTTTTAATAGTGAATCTATTGGGCAACAATTTTTATTATACAATGAGAAATATGTTCTTGAAGTGTGTGTGTGTGGAGGGGTGAGACGGTTATCCCAAATTGTACCTAGAATGCAAAGAACATTTTAAAAAAATCTCCATACATCATTGAAAATAGTATTTCAGGTCAAAAGGTAATAAGGCTCTGAAAATTAAAAATACAAAACAGATGAGGATGTTTTTGTGTTTCAGATTATGTTTCACGTTTCATGAATTTCATGTTTCAATTAGTAAGCTTATACAGAGAGGCTGTTGCTAGGTCTTTTGCTATGTTTTACGGGATATTGGTTTCTAAATATCACTGAATCAAATGGAGAGCTTTTAAAACAATACCCATTCCCTGGCCCCAGGCCAAACCAACTGAATCAGAACTTTCCTTTCAAACACTCCTCAAAAGTTTTTAATGAAAGGCCTTAGCGGTGAGGGAGAGGAAGTAGTCTGGAAGGACCCTGGTGTTCTGGCCTGGGTTACAGGATATGACACCAAGAAAGAAGTATCTTTAAGGAGAAGATGATGCAGTGAGTCTTGGACATGTTGTGTTTGAGATGCTTATGGGAATTTAGGGGGAGGCAGCCAATTGTTTGTTGAAACTGAACTGATGGATCTGGATGTCAATGGAAAAGGCCAGATCAGAGAGACATGGATTGTTGATTTGTCCCCACTGGTTCTTGATCATTTACGTGGCACAAACAAGCAAGGTTTCCCATAGTGAGAGCATGGGGTGAGAAAAAAGCTGTGATCATCAGTTCATAAAACATGTTCAAAATACTTACCATGTGGCAGGCACTGGACCAGGCTTTGGGTGTTCAAAATGAATGCGTCCTCCCTCAATGAATTCCCTGTTTAGTTGGGAAGACAAGTTCATCATTGAATGTACTGGAGAATAATAATGTTCTAATGGTGTATGGTAGCGCCGGTGCTGAAGGAGACCTAAAAAGAGAGGGTAGGAGTAGGGGGAGGGCGGTGTCTCGGAAGCACTTAATATTTGAGATGAACAAAACAAGAGGTAGGGCGGGGAGTAAATACTCTCAATGATCAAGATGTTGTCATGTCTGGGGAAGGGAAACAGAATTCTCAAAGCCCTTCTGCCTTGGGATTGCCAGATTTAGCGTCCTCTTCTCCCTCAGAAAACAAACCACAGACAAGAATGCCCAGTTAAATTCAAATGTCAGGTGAACAATGAATAATTTTTTAGGGTAAGTATGTTCCATGCTATATTTGGGGCATAGTTACAGTAAAAAAGAAGTTGTTTATCTGAAATTCAAATGTAACTGGATGCCCTGCATTTTTTCTGCCTTCATGATTCAGTAATGATCCCTTGCTATATTGTTCCTGCTGTTGTTATTATTATATACCATTTCAATAGTGCTGTACAGCATTCAAAATGTTTCATAATCTTATAACAGCCCTAGGCGTGTAGAGCCAAAATACCTTCTCACTGGAGAATACGTTTGCACTTGATTACTGTTTCTTTGTCAATGGAACATTCTCCAAAAACATCATTATATTCCTCATGATATCCTCGTTCATGATGTCCTCATTCAGTGGACAAATTATTTTAACATAACTGTCTCACATGTCCTCATAACAGCCCTAAGATGTTGGTAAGGCAGAGATGATTACATTACTTTCCATATGTGAGACAGACACAGTGAAGTTCAGTGAGTTGCCCAAGGTCACTCAGCTCACTCATGGCAGAGTGAGACCCTAACTTATCTCTGTTAACTCAAACTCCAGTCCTTGTTTACTATGTTATGTTGTCTCTAAAAAAAGATACAAACCCATCATATTGAGGTTAGTGTCTATATTCTCAGATTTTAGTTGCTATATGGATATAACCTCTAAATTATATTTGAACAGACTTAAAACTTGGAGCAAACGACAATAATAGGACAATGTAACGGGGGGTGAACTTCGTAAATCAGCTGCATTTGTAGAAGATTAATAAAATCATCGAAAAGTTCCAAATATCTTGTGAACAGCTGCCATTAATGAAGCTCTGAAATATTCTATATAATTACATGTTGATCAGTAGATCTATTCTATTCTTATGCCTTCCATATTTGGAAAACCATTTGCATAACACAGTATATCCAGCTTTTCTCCTTGGTGTCTGTAAACTTGTAAATAATTTCATGAATTAAAACAGCTCCAAGAAAACATAGTTTATAACTGAAAATTTAATAGGGCATAGATATTTATGTAATCTATTAGTATATGTTTGCTCAGTAATGTATTCCCTATATGTTTTATGGGACACACATCTGATCTCTGAGAGTCTAAATTGAGGTTAGTAAATCTACTATAACAAGGATACTGGATTGCTATTAGAATAATAACATAAACCTTTTTACTGTTAAGTTGAATAATGAATGTTTGGGGTTTTTTTTTAGATTGCTAAAAATAGGGGCTCTGTTTGGTAGGTAAAGAACCTCCTTCTGAAACTCTTCTGAATAATCTATCACCAACCACTGCTCCCTTATCACTTTTTTTTTTCCTGTTGCTTTCAGCTTGTTCTCAATAAATGATACCCATATTTTCATGTTAAATTCTATGTTCTTTTTTTAATTTTCTTTTATTTTTTTGGTTTTATGGAGTGTTATGAAAAACTGCTCACTTTAAGAAATTGACAGGTCCATTAACAGAGAGCTTTATGTCTGAGAGTCCAAGCAGTTAGGCCTTCTGGATACGCAGGAAGTGGAGGGTGTCAGACCAGTCACTTTTATTGCAGGCTAAAATGATGGCTGCAAGGAGATGAGCTCGCATTATCACTTTGTATAAATCACCCAGCTTGTCTTTCATTTCTTGCCCTCCCTTAGAAGTGAGAAAGCTCAGAATTCTTACAATTTCAAATTAAGAAAAGAACAGAAACCTTATGAGACTGGGTCCAGCCTAAGGTTCATCCAATCTAGCTTGTGTCTTGGGTACCAAGGAACAGACAGCAAGATATAGATATCCCCTTTCATCCATTTCAAAGAGGACCTATGTCCCCCCCCAAATAAACAAACATGGGTTTTGCAGCCAGACACACCTGATTATAAATTTCAGCCTTGCTGTTGATTAGCTGTGTGACCATGGTCAGATTGCTTAGCCTTTCTAACCTTAAATCTATAACATGGTGATTGTAGTGACTACCCTTAGTTATTCTTCTGATGGAAAAGAGAAGTGTTTGGACTCTCAAATTCCCCATTAGCTTGAAGAGGTTGTTGACCTCCGGGGGGGCGGGGGATTCCAGGAAAATGCATGTTGCCCATGTGTTTCTATCACAGCCCTGAGTGGACTTCTTTCCTGCTAGGCTGAAAGCTGAGAGAGTTGCTCCTCTGGCCTCAGATCTAGAATAAATGTAGCCCCCGAGCCCCTGTCTCCTCGCCCATCACATCTAGCCTTTGGAGTCATCCCCCTCCAATGTCAAGAAGAGGTACAAAAATAAAGCAAAGGAATGGGGCATCCTTCTCCATCCTTAGAGGCAAGTGCCAGACTGGCCTAACCCACCTCCTCAAGCCCCAGACCCTTTTCTCCTGAAATCTACATGGCCTTGCCCAGCTGGAGGAGTGCCCATGGGGAAGCCACCCCAGGCCCATTGCATGGTACCCACCACATGAAGCCCTTGCACTCAGAAAATTTAAGAAATTTAAAGACTCCAAAGGAATTAGAAGAAGAAAAGGCCAAGAGAATGAGTCATAGTGTTGAAAACTCACCAATTACTGTGGTTTCATTGTGTGCTCTTCTTCCTGTGGATTAGAGTAGAGTTTCTTGACCTCAGCACAGTGGGCGTTTAGGGCTGGATATCTCTTTCTTGTGGGGGACTGCCCTATGCATTGTAGGATGGTTAGCAGCACCCCTAGCCTCTCCCTATGCCAGCAGCACCAATCCCCAGTTGGGACATGCAAAAATGTCTCCAGACATTGCTAAATGTCTCCTGGGGAGCAAAATTATCCCCAGTTGAGAACCACTAGGTTAGAGGAAAGAAGAGATATTGATATTTCTCTAGAGGTTTGCATAAGTCACTGATGCCTATACAACAAGATTAAATGCAGTAAGAAAAGCGTCCTGCACAATGCCTGGAATAGTGAAGATGCTCAATAAATGTAGCTCTCTTTTATTTTTCTTTTCTTGGAGTGGATACTGTGGTGCATCACCCAGATTCCCATTTGAGGACTGAGGCATCCATTCCCGCCCCACCCCTTCTCGGAACGTGAGCTGCTGACAGCTGGCAGCTTAGTCTTTTCCTAAGGACCCCCGTCTGCTGCAGGTCTGCCTCATTCAAGTCCCATGCCCTCTTCCAAAGCAGCCCGTGTCCAGTGGCCGGTAATGTGGGACTACCGAGTCCTGGCCCCCTTGCCTCAAATGGAGATATCTTTGAAGGGCCATGCCAGCTTCGTGGCTTCTAGTGGGAATTAGCTGGGACCTGTGTTGTGACAGCACTGTGGTTCAACTCTGCCTCGCCCACTCTGCATCCCGCCGGCCTGACAGGTGTGGTTGCTGTGAGCACTCTCTGGTAAACTTCCCGCCCACTGAACTCTGCCTCGGAGCGTTTCCTGGAGAATTCAACCTAAGACACACACCCCATCTTGGCCTAAGCTTTACAGGAATCTGTCATTTTTTCAAATGAGACAATGAAAGTTGAGTCTTTAGTACTGTAGTAACTTGTAATAAATTTCAGATATTATTATTACCCATCATATTATTTAGATGATCTGTCTTAGACTTTATCACTCCCTGAAAATAACGTGGTTTCAAGGCAACTAATCCTTAGTAATAAATTGTGTACCATTTCCCCCCAATATTATACCTTTAGAGATTCGTGGAGTCTGGTTAATTATCATCTGAGTTCTGGTGAACATATCTGTCCATGTCAATATTCTTCCTAATTTTGTAAGCTTTGGTCATAGCTGGTGACCCCCTTTGAAAATGTCACCAGTGAGCACATTGAGACAAGCTCCTGAGGGACTGCAGGAGGCTGGGGAAGGAGGGTTTTAGAACCCATTTTCACTCTAGGTTATCATAAATTCCTATTTGTGATACTTGTACAATTTGTGAATAAAATGTACCTTATAAATAAATAGGCTTTATCACTCTTGCCAGATCAGAAGTTCTTGGGGGGTCAGAGTAATATTTATTTCATCTTTTTATCTCTTCCCTCCTCTCCACTCCTGGCACTTTACACCCCAGGCTTTCAATAGACACAGACTGCCGTGTGTTTGAGGAAGCAGTGGCGGTGTGAGGCACAGAAAGCAGAGAGGGAGGGTGTTTTGAGAGCAGTGTTCAGCTGAGGGGCAAAAGCACAGCTTTTCTCTCCGGAAAATGTGCACCACAGGCTTCTGGGTGGGCGGCCAGCAGGCATGAGACCTACGGCATAAACATGGAAATTTTCCTGGAATACAATTGTTGAAATAAAGTCAGGTGACGTTTATTGAATGCTTGCTGCATACCACAGCCTTTTCTCTGATCTATTTTTTCAACTCATTGTCTGATGTCCTACTAAGTAGGGACTGTCATCATCCCTGTGTTTCAGAGGAGGACACTGAGGCACAGAGGACTTGTCTGAACTGGAAGGGCAGAGTTCAAGCCCACATCTGCTCAGTATCAGACACTTCCTTAATAGAACATTTCTCAGATGACTTGGGCCAAACCTTTTCTATGAAATCTTATGGAGCAGAATGTAAAATCTCATGAAATTTTAAGGTAAAACATGAGACAGCAAGAATTAAAAAATCATGCTGGGTATGAGCGAGTCACTTTCAGATACCTTTTCTGGATCCCAATTCCCTGTCCTTTTTAGAGGAAAATCCATTTTCTCCGATCTTGTTTCTATGGGGAGCAATTTTTTTCCAGGCCTCTCTCCTCTGCTCTCTCACGTGCTTCTGCAGAGGAGGAGTGGACTTTTTTAATTGGTAAATGTGGAACGAACGACTAAGCATGCTCAGCTCGCCAACACCTTCATTGCTTCTCTTGGAAGTGCCTTCTTTTTTTCTATTCTTTTTAGAGAGCAGCTGAGGTCCTTCACTCCTCCATGTGTAGTTCTTTCCTGGGCACGCAGTCATGCCATGACTAGGTGGGTAACAAGCCTTCTTAGTTCAGGGGTTCAGTTCTATGTTCCGATGGGCTCCCACACTAAGCTATATTTTCTTGCTCAGCTTCTGTGATAACAGAGGTGCTATTTGGCTTCCATCTCAATTCTTCTGCTTCTCAAATTGTTCAGAACTTGGCTAGAAGAGGGTGACTATTTATTGCAGTCTCCTTTGGAGGCCTCAACATTCCTCACTGCTGGGAATACGAGGGGGAAACTTGAGATATACGGCTGGCCTGTGTATATTAATTGAACTTGCATTCCCCTCTGCTCAGCCCCGGACTGGGAGTTCCTCCCAAGCACGAAGCC
Source organism: Lepilemur ruficaudatus (assembly GCA_963574885.1). Lineage (NCBI taxonomy): Eukaryota > Metazoa > Chordata > Mammalia > Primates > Lepilemuridae > Lepilemur > Lepilemur ruficaudatus. The sequence continues at coordinate 5,865 of CAUYRT010062160.1, read as the reverse complement.
TATTCCCCTCCAATTCCTCTTTCTTCCTCACTATCTTCCTTTTGCCGGTGTCCACAGCAAGGAGCTAAATAAGAATTTTATTTAGCTTAGGTTTCTTACATGTAGAAAAGCAGGCTCCATACCATGAACATCTTCTCTTTGGAGATTATCTGGTTATTTCAAAAATGATATTAATAAAAACAACATATGAAGTTGACCGTTATCATAGGGCAGCCGTGGTAAAGTTTTTGTTGTAACTGACAAACCAGGTGCAGAATATTCCATGTATAAATTAGACCCCTTCCCTGTGGGCTGCTCTGCTGGTTTTGTATATAACTTCAGTTATTATTGCCATTAAGAAAAGATATTTTAGGGACAAACTCATTTTTTGAATAGATTGTTATCCCAAATTAAAAAAGATTACGGGAACTGGCAATCAATGCAGCATCTAATTGCTATTTCTCCAATTAAAAATTAATATACAGAAAGAGCTGCCTGGAACCAATTGGTCTTTAGATAATTTTGAAATAAGGAAAAAAATAGCATTTAAAAGCAGAGGGCTTGGGTGAGCGCAGGCAGGGTTTGCGGCGCCTGGTCTCCTTTGCAGCAAAGGCTGCAGTAACAAGAGTCTTTCTGCCCCTGTGCCTATGGCCACCACACCCAGGGTGACTGGAAACAAAGGGGCGCCGAGCCTGCGTCTCATTGTTCCTCCTCTGTTAAAGATTTATGTATAAAATCACTGTATTTTGTGATGTACTTAAGAATAGATGGCAGGTGTCATTTTTGTACAGTGCATGTCATTTTATCTAGGCGGCAGAAAACGTGTGTGACGGTGCTTGTGCTAAAAATGTTCCTCTGTTCTTTGAGGATGTCAGCGATGCCGTTCCAGCTCCTTCTCTTCTGCAGAACTTCATTTGCTAAGCAGTGTGCGGATAGATGGGGACCAAGGAAAATGAAATCAAAGAAAGCTTCTCGTGTCTTGAAGACAGGACATCCTTCTACTTGGTTACCAAAAAGCCTCTTTAATCTGAAAGAGCCGTATTTTACATTTTGAGTATAATAGGTACTTAGTTTTGAGCTGGAACAAATTATTATACTGTGTGTATACACATACAGACGTATGTATATATTAACTAAAATGGGCAGAAAAGCTCATGTCTCCAGAGATCTGATCAGGTTCCTGTAAAAGGTGGGTTTCAGTGAGAAAGGAGCAGACCTCCATTTGATGGACCAGGGTTGTATGTGAACCACACAGAATCTACACCCAGGATGCTGAGATGCCACTTCAGGCCCTCCCATGTGCAGAAGGATAAGACAGAGCTGGAGATGATGCAGAGAAAAGACATGGAAACAATTCAAGAGACAGCAGTCTGGCTAAAAAGGATGAAGCTCTGGTGTAGAAAGACTGAGGCTGGGGAGGGACGTGTCAGCTGCCTGCAGGTGCACGAGGGGATCAGAGTGGATGAGTGTGGACGTGTCTAGCAAAGCACAGCCACATGGACCCAGGGCACCATCTGGGACACTCGTGAAGAGAGACTTAGGAGTCAGAAGGGAAAGAAGTGAGAGGAGATAGAAACAGGTTCAGAACCAAGAAAAAACGAGCTGCTTAGAACACAGACACCACTTGTACGGTACTCATCTCTCTGGAGGGGGCAAAACGTCATAGACACAGCTCTCATCAATACATGGATGATGGCTCAATTATGTGATGTCAAGGAGGACCAGAGAGCCCTCTCACAAGTCCTCATTCTTTGAGCTGAGCCTCCCTGAACGGCTCCTTTCTGTCCTCGGCCATCTAAGCCTGAGCCTGGGGAGACTTCCCAGGCCCCTCCTCTCCCTCCCACCCAGCTCTCTGGGCCGTCCACTGCTGACTCCTAAATACCTCTCTAGTCCTCCCTCTGGTCCTCAGCCAATGGAGCCACTGCCTCACTAATGTGCTGACCCCTTGGAGACCCAACAGAATCCAGGGGCATGGGGTGGGGTTGAAGCACTGGAATTTTTAAAAAGTTCCTTTGCACTAACCAGCTAAACTATTTTTCTTCCCTACATAAAAATCAGGTTCTTCTCCCTCCTTGTCTTTGATCATACAATTCCTTTCTGTGGAGTGCTGAAATTTTCCATAATTGCTTCTAAAATTCCTATCGCTTTCTAAAACCCAGTTCCTTGGCCGTCTTCTCCAAAGTTCTCCCAGTCCCTGCTCCAACACTCTGGAAGAAATGACTCCTCCTCAAAACTCCCTTAAAAATTCCTGTACCTCTCTTACAGTAATTACCATTTTGGACCTAGAATTTTAAATGTGAATGTGCATATCTCATTTCTCTTTGAAGAATTTAAGTTTCTTGGAGGTGGGTCTTAGGAATTTTTTGGTTAGTCCTTACTGCAAAAGAGTAAAGTAGTTTCAAAGTGGCAAACTTGTGGTTCTAAGAGATTTATAGGTAACCAATCCATTAATCTTCACAGCCTCTCTATAATGAAGGCTCTAATATAATAGCATTGTCACCCCCATTTACAGATAAAGAAATGGAGGCACAGAGAAGCTAAGCCAAGATCACAGCTAGTGTGTGACTGAGTCACGATCTGAGCTCACACAGTCTGGCCCACATTCTTAACAGCTACGCTCTGCTGCCTTTCAAATCAGTGAGTAAATGAGTGAGTCCACGGGTTAATGCAGTGTGCCAAGGAAATACTTGCAGTTCGGCGTGATCCTTCTAAGAGATGGCCAGGCCTTCAGAGCAAAGCAGGGGTGAGCTGGGCCCTCATCAGTGAGCACAATTCTGTGCCCCAAGGGAACCCACCTGAACTTCTGTCTGTCCCCTTCTCTCAAGAGCTCACACCCCTGTTTTCCTTCTCCGAAAGAAGCCAGCATACAGGAATAATAGGCAGCACCCATCTGTATAGTTTGCTGTGGAATGAGGCAAGAGAGAATGTAGCATCGAATGTAAGTGTGGGGCCGGGACAGGGTGTGTGTTTGGGAGCTGTGGATGATTCTGCCTCTATAGATAGTATTTATTTTTTAATTAAAGGTAAGTTTTAGTACCTCTGTGGGTCCATTCATTTCATGGGGGAACTTTACAGGGGTGGGAGGCACTTATCATGTGTTCAAGAAAATGAGGTCTTCTTGGGGCCAGGGAAGGAACAAGGGGCAGGAGGGTGAGGTACGAGAGGCAGTCATGGGGGTTGGACTACTCCCTCTTCTTTGCTAGGAGTGAGAACTGGAGAGCGAGTGATTGACAAGAGTTATCAAAAGGAGACAGGAGCACCCCCGGAACTCTGCAGCCCAAGGCCAGCCAAGGCAGGCATGCCTCGCCCAAGCTGGCACTGCTGAAAATAGCCAACAGCAGGATTTCATGGGCAGCTGCTTCCCTTTAAGGGAAAGAAGGATAATTCAAATTTTATATTTTAAAAGAAACTATAAACACGGCTACTCATACTGCAAAGAAAATCCAATCAATGATTCCCTCATTTATCCATTTGTTCATCAATTGAACATACGTGTATTTGAGACCAACTATGCTTGAATCCCAGGGCTGAGTGCTGGCCAAGGAGAAACATTTAAATAGCCAGCCCTGCCCTCAGGAGACAGACTCTTATATAACTGTAATAATACTTGGAGAAATCACTACAAAAAATAAAGTGGTAAACATGTGGAGTACAATGAGCTCCTCACTTTTTTGAAGTTTGATAAAAATAATATATCAAATTAGATAATCAATAAAATCACATGAAGTTTTTTTTAACATTTTTTTTTCTAAAACCAAACTTTACCCTCTCCTCCTTCACCTTCAGGTTTCTATGTCTGGGCTCTTAGAGTAGCTCCATTTTCTGCACTTTTTTTTCTAGTTTTGTCAAAGTACACTTTCCTCTCTTTTTCTTTGGGTAAATCATCCTCCTTCTTTATCCTGAACATGGGTCAGGACTCAATATTCAGGGACATGTGTTCAACTAAAAAGAGTGCTTGGATCCTCCATGTTTCATCCTTAATGCCAACCACACCACCAAGAGCCTCTCCTATTAGCTTTTTTGTGAATCAGTGGGATGGTGGCAGTTAGAAATAAAAGCAGGATTAAGCCAAGAAAAGTGGGCTGGCCGTGTCCCCTAGAAGAATACTGGAAAATTGGTCATCCATGAGAGATGTGTCCTTTGCTAGCTACTCTGTCCTCCTATCTTCTAGAGTGGAAAGAACATAGATGTGGCACCAAACTGACCTGGGTTTAAAGATTGCCTACAAGTTAGGTGACTCAGGGAGCGTTATTTAACTCTTCTGAGCCTCTGTTTTCTCATCTGTAAAATGGAGTTGAAAATAATACCCATGTAACAGAAGAGTTTTTCCTACATTTCTTCTGGAATTTTTATGGTTTTGTGCCTTACATTTAAGTCTTTTATCCATCTTGAATTAATTTTTGTATATGGTGAGAGTTAAGGGCCCTATTTCATTCTTCTGCATGTAGCTATCCAATTTTCCCATCATTATTTATTGAATAGGGCTTCCTTTCCCCAGTATATGTTGTCTGCTTTGCTGAAGATCAGTTGGTCAGTTGTTGATGGTTTTATTTCTGGGTTCTCTATTCTGTTCCATCATTCTATGTCTTCACTTTTATACCAGTACCATGTCATTTTGGTTACTATATCCTTGTAGTATAATTTGAAGTCAGGTAATGTGATGCATCCAGATTTGTACCTTTTGCTCTTTTTTGGTTTCAAGTGAAGCGTAGAATTATTTTTTCTAGATCTGTGAAATATGATGTTGGTATTTTGATGGGGATTGTGATGAATCTGTAAATCACTTTTGCCAGTATAGAAATTTTAATGTTGTTGATTCTACCAATCCATGAACATGAGATGGTTTCCATTTGTTTATGTCATCTGTGATTTCTCTCATCAGTGTTCCTAGTTCTCCATGTAGAGATCTTTCACTTTCTTGGTTAAGTACATTCCTAAGCATTTTATCTTCTTTGTAGCTATTGTGAATGGTATTGAGTCTTTGATTTGACTTCCAGCTTGATTGTTATAAGCATATAGAAATGCTACTGATTTGTGTGCATTGATTTTTTTAACCTGAGACTTTGCTGAATTGATTTATCAATTCTAGGAGTCTCTTGGTGGAGTCTCTGGGATTTTCTAGATATAAGAGCAAACAGAAAGATGGCGGATGAGTAAAGCCGCCAGCCAGAGTGTCTCCACAAAAAAGACAGATTTTAGAAGAAAGCGGAAGAAATAAGCAAGCAGACAAGCATACATCGGACGAGGGTCAGAAGGAGGGATACCTGAGACCACGAGAGACTCCACGGGAGGAGGTTGCAGAGGAGAACTGAAAGGAGAAAGCCCACGAGAAGCTTGGAGACTGGCGACAAGGGTAGGTGGAGCAGCTAACTTTCCCCTCCCTTGCATCTCGGACTGCTAGTGGGCCCCTGGGTGGTTGGAGAGACCTGCTAACACCAGCCCAGAGATAGCTGCTGCCCATGAGTGGTGAGCCTCTTGTGGCCAGGGCACTAGGCTCCCAACTCACAGACTCAAGCTGATCAGCAGACGCCAAACTGCCTCCTTCTCCCCTCCTCCTTCCCTACTCGCGACTGCTGAGAGAGACAATTTAGCCACCACCCGGAGGCATCTCAAGGGAATGGGACCTTCCCATTTGGGGCCCTACAGCAGACTGAGGGGGTACTCAGACTGTGAGCTCCCTATCCGCCAGCCCTCCCAGGTGCTGCTGGCCTGGTGACTCCAGGAAAACAGGGCAGATCCCGAGGCTGAGAGACATCGACCCAGCTTGGGCACCCTGTGGGTGACTTAGGACCGACATGCCACTTCCTGGCGGGGTCACGGTTTGAATTCCGGGATCCAGGGATCAGACCTGCAAACCAGACCTGGTGCACCCAGGTCTTGCATTGC